>QANY01002751.1:0-202260 GCA_003255025.1 Datisca glomerata
TACATCCTTCCTCATTGTAAACAAACAGAATTTTTCCATTCGAGATTAGAATCAACAGGTTCATCATTTCTACAATAAGTATTTAAAATTTAATAAATGACAAAAAAACCAACTTTCTAGCTCAAACTGCAAAATTGACTGGAAAACTTATTTTTTGGGTAAAAATGACCGAAAATTACCTTGTTAAATAATTTATTGATGAAAATTGCATAGGTGTAAACACCATACTAACGATCACACCTGTGTAATTTCTTAAATAAGCTATTTATTACGGTCATTTTTACAGTTTGAAATAGAACGTTGACCATTTTTTATAGTTCTTTTAAAATTCTATTTTTCGGCTTTCTTGCGAAAATAAAAATGGATTCACTGCAATTGATATTTTACATAATATACATTATTAAAATAAGATGAATATAATACGATAGTAATTGCAATTTTAGCTAATATAAACTATTTGGGTAGAAGTAACAGAATTTATGAAAAATGGGTCTAATTACAAAATATTTATGTGTAGATACTAATTAATTCGCTAAAAATATTGCACATGAGTACTATGATCACAAAACATTCAAATTCAGGTGGTGTGATTCCACGTTGATCTTTATTTTTATAATGTATTTCCATGGTATATTTTTCATTCAAAATATCATATAACAAAAAAGTAGTTCATAATGTCGTCCAACACATTTCGAATAGTATTGAGAGCGTATTGATAATTTTTTTCATATATTAGTGTCGGTGATATGAATTAGTATGTGTACCAGAATATTTCAATTAGGTTAGTACATTCATAGTACCCTTATCATTTAATCACCATAACATATTATTAAATTAAATAAAAGAGTAAACCAAAAAAATAAAATAAAAAAATCAGCAGAACTTAAAAGAAATCATGTTACAAATATCGTCTGAAATAAACGAAAAACAAAACGCCGGAGCATTCTACCACCAAGTTAGAGTAACCCTCTAGATAAATATGAGTGACAATAAAATTTATCTGATTAATTAAATTTAAACATTTATCTGAAGCAGTACGCCAATGCTAAGAGACATTTCGAGATCTAGAACGAAGAATAATCGCCACATAAACATTATCACTTTCTAACCATAATTGTTCTCATCCAAAGTTTGAAGCATACAATCGCATGGATAGCACCAGTCAACTCAGCCTCGAAATCAAAGAATATGTTAAGGTGGATAATGTAACAACCCTTAACAAATTTTCTAGAATAACGGAAAATCATCTAGCAGCAGTACAGTCGACAATTTGACGTCCCCTCATGAAACCATACTGATTGGGAGAAATAATACGAGCAAATAACAGAAAGACGATCACTAATAATTTCGTGATAATTTTAAACAGAAAATCATCTAAAGAAGTAAGACGAAACTGATAAATCGCTATAACATTTAGAATCTTCGGAATATGGACCATAAAATTTGAGTTCAAATCTGGTAAAACTTGTCCTGTATGAAAAAACTCTTGCACAGCCAAGACTAAAGCACTAAGAGAATTCATGTCAACATAGTTTCCTTGCCTCATTAGAAGAAAGAAACCTGAAAAGAGCGATGCATTCTCCACATCGTTGACTAAAGAAAATGATAATTATTTGCTAGAAAAAGTGTCTGATGTCACGTGATGATTGTGTGCTTGCATGTACATGTTGAAAAGAATAGACAAAAATATCAACATGGACTTGACAATAAATATGCTTAGGGGTGAAAATTTAAATACCGAACCGATCGAATAATTAATGACCAGTTTGGTCAGTTCTTTATGTAGGTTCAGTTTGATTCGTCAAAATTAAAAAAACTGAAGTTTTTGTTATGTTCAAAATTTTGGCAGTTTTTTAACTGAATCAAACTGAAACGTTAAATTTCTTTTATTTTTTATATATAATTTCATATCAAACCGAACTAAACCAAACAAAACTTTAACTCTATATTATTTTTCAATAATATCTTTGAAAATATTTTTGTATTATTAACGCCGACACGAAGAACAGAAGCGAACTTAAACTTTCGGTTCTGTTAGGTTCTTTTTCCACGAGCGATTCAATTCAGAAATAAAATGTTATTATTAAAAAAAATTTGACCGAACCGTAAACGCTCATAGATATACTGAGTTAAAACGTCATTGTTCAGTTATGTATACTAACTTTACAGTACCTGAATAAAATATTAGAAGATAAAATAAAAATTTTATTCATTGTGAATTAAAAGCACAAAAGGCGAAAATATATGATACTCAATTTGTAATTAACATTTAAATGATAAGAATTACTTTGATGATTGAAATTGTTTTCAATGAAATTAAGTGGTTTTTTAGTATGACGTGATATAATTTTGTTGCAGTTTTTTTTTCAATTTATTGTAATTTTACTCTTATCTTTAGTTCTGTAACTGCAGTACTTGCCTTTGTAACATTTTTTTAACTAATGTTTCAACACACATTTCAATGCTAAAAAGGGATGACAAAATGATACAACTCCTATAATAGATTAATGCTCATTGTCTTGATAATAGTGTTAGTTTCAATGTGTGGGTGGGTGTTGGGAGGGGGGGTTATCACCTTGTATCTGAATGTTCTAGATAATTTTTGAATATTTTCTTATTGATACTCCTTGTCTTGATAATAGTGTTAGTTTCAATGTGTGTGGGTGTGTGTGTTTGGAAGGGGTGGTTATCGATTTGTGCCTGAACATGCTAGATGATTTTTGAATATTTTCTAATTGATGCTCATTGTCTAAAGATAATAGTGTTAGTTTCGATGTGAGTGTCAGTGTGAGGGCGCTTATCACCTTGTATCTGAGTGTGTTGGATGATATTTGAATATTTTCTGATTGATACTTACTGTCTAAAGATAATAATGTTAGTTTCAATGTGTGTGTGCGCGGGGGTGGGGTGGGGGCTTATCATTTTGTATCTTAGCGTGCTGAATGATGTTTGAATATTTTTTGATTGATGCTCATTGTCTAAAGATGATAGTTTTAGTTTCAATGTGTATGTGGGTGTTGGGGGGCTTATCACCTTTTATCTGAACTTACTAGATGATTTTTGAATATTTTTTGATTGATGCTCCTCGTCTTGATAATAGTGTTAGTTTCAATGTGTGTGCAGGTGTGTGTGTGTGTGTGTGAGGAGGGGGGTGGTTATCAATTTGTATCTGAACGTGCTAGATGATTTTTGAATATTTTCTAATTGATGCTCTTTCTCTAAAGATATTAGTTGTAGTTTCAATATGGGTGTGGGTGCGGGTGCAGGGGTAATTACCACCTTGTATCTAAGCGTGCTGGATGATGTTTGAATATTTTCTAATAATGCTCATTGTCTAAAGATAATAGTGTTAGTTTCAATGTGTGTGTGAGGGGGGGACTTATCAATTTCCATCTGAGCGTGCTAGATGATTTTTCAATACTTTCTGATTGATGAATATATTTATCTTGAATTTGGCTCATTGTGATGTTACACATGAACGCACGTGTGCGTTATGGGATGAACACATGATAGTTGAAGAAGTCATCGGGTGAAATAAAGGTCTTGGACATGCAGCCCCACCCACATCTTCCAAGCAAAAGAGTCGAGTTGGAGTTAAAAATATAAAATTAAAGAAACAAATCAAGTCGATGGAAAGCCAACTACAAAGCTTACTCGCTTGGGCTCGTTAAAACGGTTTTCCACCTCCTAACGGTAACTCAACAAAAAAATGAGCTTTACAATATTTGTTAAGCCTTGTATTTGTAACATCAAGCTTTAAATACTCTTTTTTTAATTTTTCTTTAGATACATTTGTGAATCAAATTCTGTAATAAATTATGATTCAGAGATGTTGTAATGAAATACTATATTAATGATTAATATATGTATTTCTTCTAAAAATATCGGGTTTGATAAATTTTATGATGATATTAATTGCTATCACATATGTATATGAAAACTAAAAAATTAAGCATTTTGTAAAGTAAAATTTGGTCGTGAAATTTTGTAAAGTAAAATTTGTAAAGCAAAAGAGTTTAGGCGACAAAGGGAAAATATTGGTCGCAAAAGCTTTTTGTGACGAATAAAAATAATGTTCGCAAAAATGTTTTTTCAATGAAATGTTTTTTCAATGAAATGTTTTTTAGTCGTGAAAACCTTTTGGTGACCAACTTTTATTTTCGTCACGAAAGGCTTTTGCGACTAGTTTTTTTTCGTTCCTAAAGGCTAACGCGACAAGTTTCATATTTTGTCGTGAAAGATATTCGCTGACGCAGTAAAAATGACGAAGTTAGTGACGAACATCAGTTCGTCGTGTTATATTTTTCGCGACCAATTATTGGGGCTTTAGCAACCAAAATGTTGGTCGCTAAAACCCATGTTTCTTGTAGTGATGGCACAATTATATTAATCAAAGGATTTCAGTCCAAACACCCCCCCCCCCCCACACACACACATAAAAATTCAGCTTAGATTACAATGGAAACCACTCAATACAATCATCTCTAAGGCATATAGAATCTCAGTAAGAAAGCAGTATGAAAGGGAGTTCTTTCGGGTCTTTCAGAATCAAGGGCTGAAGTTTTTCTTCAACAAGGGGTTCGGGCTAGCAGTCTTTTGCTAGGTTTTACGAGGTACCTATACCGAGAGATAATTTTACAAAGAGAGATATATCAAGGTTGTAATATGTAATTTTACTTACATTATTATAGTGCTAAGGGCTCATGCTTGAGCTAAACTAGATGTAGGCTTTCATAAGCTGAACCAGTATAAATCATTCGTGTTCCTTTTCTTCTCCCCTTCTCTTTTGCAACTTTGGTTTCTTTTTCTTCTTCTTCGCATTTTAGCTTTTACATGCAATCTTCGAGTTCCTGCACAGAAGCAAACAGAGAACGAGTTAAAGTCTAAGGGTTAAATAGAGGTTAAGAGTTTCAAAGAGATCCTAACAGTGGTATCGGAGCCAAGATATCGTGTTTAAGAATTTAACAAGAAGTATTTTACCTCAACCTTAAGTCATGATAGAACAAAGTGAAAGGGAGACTTCTAAGGACTCTCCACGTAGCATTGACTCCACTGAAGAAAATCCACCACAATCACCCTGTTCAGATCAATAAGGTGATCAAGAAGCTCAAATAAAGAAATTGTTCAAGAAAATTTAAGAACTTTGATTAACAAGGAAACAAGTCTGTCTTCGAATCAAGAAATGAATCTTAACTGGTTCAGTTCTAGAGTTATGGGATCAACTAGATTTAAGGTGGATAGGTTCAATGGAACATGTGGTTTTGGAATTCGGAGAAGAAATATTAAGGCACTGTTCGCACAATAAAGGGTCCTAAAGGCATTGGAAGATCCAACGAAACTTCCTGATACACTTAGACAAGATCAAAAGGATGAGATGATGGAGACAGCTTTTAGAACAATCATCCTGAATCTTTCTGACAATGTGCTAAGAGAAGTAAATGAAGAGGACACAAAAACAAAGGTATGGAAGAAACTACAAAGTCTTTATATGAAGAAATCTTTAACAAACAAAATTTATCTTAAAGAAAGACTATTTGGTTTTAAGATGGATGTTACGAAGAGTCTTGAACAGAATTTGGATGATTTTAAGAGAATGACCATATAACTAGCTAATTCTGAGGCTAGTGAGAAATTAAGTGATGAGAATGAGGCTATAATTCTTTTAAACTCACTTTCAGACTCCTTCAAGGATGTCAAGGCTGCCATTAAGTATGACAGAATTACTCTCACACTGGAAGAGTATGTTTCAGCTTTAAGATCAAAGGATTTTGTATTGAAAAATAAAAAGAAAGATGCAGGAGAAAGAGAAAGAAGCAAAAAGTGAAGATCTTACTGCCATTACTGAAGAATACAGTGATGGTGAAGTTTTTGCTGTTACAACAGAAAGCAGTAATACATAATGGATTTTATACTCAGGTTGTACCTATCCCATGATCCTTAGAAGAGATTGGTTTGTATCTTTCCAATCAATAAATGGTGGAAAGGTTCTCATGGGAAATGATAAATCCTGTGTGGTTATTGTTATATGCACTGTTTAAATAAGGATGTATGATGGAATGATAAAAAATCTCTAAGTAATGTGAGATATGTTCCTGACTTGAAGAGAAACCTAATCTTTCTAGGTGTGCTTGATGAAGAAGGCTACACTTATAAAGCTGAAAATGACACAATCAAAGTTG
Organism: Datisca glomerata; assembly: GCA_003255025.1. NCBI lineage: Eukaryota > Viridiplantae > Streptophyta > Magnoliopsida > Cucurbitales > Datiscaceae > Datisca > Datisca glomerata. The sequence goes on from QANY01002751.1 coordinate 6,180, forward strand.
CAAAGTGTTCTTTGGTAGTAATGAAGGGCGTCAAGAGGAATGAGCTTTATGTACTGCTTGGAAAGACAGTCACATGATGTGTTTCCATGGTCACTAAGCTAAATCAATTTGACATAAGCTTGTGGCATAAGAGGATGGGCCACATGAGTCACAAAAGACTACAAATTCTATGTAAATAAGGGCTGTTGGACAAGAAATAATTTCAAAATTTAGAGATTTTGAACATTGTGTATTGGGAAAACAACACAGACTAAAATTCAGTACATGAACTCATGAATCAAAGGGAGTGTTTGAATATATCCATGCTGACCTGTGGGGACCATCACCCACACCTACACTTGGAGGTAACCTTTACTCTCTGTCTGTAATTGATGATTTTTTTAGAATGGTTTGAATTTTCCTTTTTAAAATAGAAAAATGAAGCTTTTGAAAAATTCAATAGTTGGCAAATTCTTATAGAAAATCAAGTTAGACAGAAAATAAAGGCATTGAGAACATATAATGGCTTAGAATTTTTCAAAAACTTGTTTGACACTAACTGTAAAGATCTTGGCATTCTAAGACATAAAACTATTAGAAATACTCTCTAATAAAATGGGGTAGCAGAAAGAATGAATAGGACACTGCTAAATAAGGTAAGATGTATGCTTCTTAATTCAAGTCTAAACAAAAGGTTCTGGGGTGAGGTTGTTAAGAATGTTGCATACTTAATTAATAGGAGTCCTTCTATTGCTATAGGACTCAAGACACTACAAGAAAAATCCACCTACTTTAAATCATATTAGAACTTTTGGGTGTGCAGCGTTTGCACACCATGATATTGGTAAACTTGAACCGAGGGCTATAAAATGTGTTTTCCTAGGATATGATGAAGGAACTAAAGGCTATAGAATTTGGTCCAAAGATATAGGAGAGGTTCTGATTATTATTAACAGGGATGTTAGATTTAATGAAGCTGACATGCCTTGCTTGAAGGTATCCTTAAGCAATGCAGGTGGTAGTGACTTTAACAAAGTAAGATAAAAGAAATTCGAGTTTGAGGTGGAGCCATTTCTTCAAAGGAATGAGCTCACAAATCAAATCCAGGAGAAAAATTGCCAGTATCAAAGCCAAGATGAACAAGGAGATGCAGAGCATGAACAAGACACAACAAAATAAGAAAATCCTTTGAAAACTATCAATTGGCCAAAGATAGAGAAACAAGACAGGTAAAACCAAATCCTAAGTATTCTCACTCTGACCTTATTTCCTTTGCTTTATTTTCAGGTCAAAATTTGGAATAACAAGAACCCAAGATAGTAATAGGAGCATTTCAAGGGGGAAATTGAAAACAAGAACAAGAATTGCGTTTTGGTTCCTAAACCTCATAAACAAAGTGTAGTTGATTACAAATAGATTTTTAAAAGGAAAGAAGGGTCAAGCAAGTTAGAACCTCTGAGGTTTAAGGAAAGGTTAGTTGCCAAAGTATTCACTCAGAAGGAAGGAATGGATTTCATTGAAGTTTTATCTCATGTTGCAAAGTATAAAACTATCATAATTGTACTCACCTTGGTAGTTCAGTACAATTGGGAATTAGAGCAATTGGATGTGAAGACTTCTTTCCTTCATGGAGAGCTTGAAGAAACCATATATATGAGACAACCAGAAGCTTTTGAATAAAAAGGAAAGGAAGGTATGATTTGTCTTCTTAAGAAATCTCTTTATGGATTAAAACAGTCTCCTAGGCAATGGTATAAAATGTTTGATACCTTTATGGAGAAAATTGGTTTCACAAGGAGTGAGTATGATAACTTTTTATAGTTTGACAAAGTTGAAAATGGTGAAAATTCTATCTTTGTATTAAGCTATGTTGATGATATGCTCTTAGCTAGTCAAAATAAATGAAAGGTAGAAGAAATTAAGAAACTTCTTCACTCTGAGTTTGATATGAAAGACATAGGGGGTGCTAAGAAGATCATAGGTATTAATATCATTAGAGATAGAGTTAAAGGTAGCTTGAAGTTATCTCAGTCTGATTATCTCCTGAAACTTGTTAAGAAATTCTCTATGGAAGCTGCAAAGGCTATCACACTGCCTTTGGCAGCACATTTTCAGTTGTCAATGCATCTTTTCCCTAAGAATGAACAAGAAAAGGAAGAAATGTCCAAGGTTCCTTACTCTATAGCAGTCGGTTTTATTATGTACACCATGATCAACACAAGATCTGATCTAACTTATTCTATAAGTATCTTAAGCAGATACATGAGTAATCCTGGGAAGGGTCACTGATAGGGTATGAAATGGCTTTTAAGGTACATAAAGGGAACTACAGATATTGGTAAAATCTACATAAAGAGGCCAGACAACGTAAGTATAGATGGTATTGTAGATTCTGACTATGCTGGGGACATGGATAATAGAAGGTTAACTACATCTTATATGTTTACTATAAATGGAAATTGTGTACCCTGGAAATCACAACTGCAAAGCCCAGTCGCCTTATCTACAACAGAAGTAGAGTACATTGCCACTACAGAGGCTATCAAAGAGGCAATATGGCTTCAAGGTTTACTTAAGGAGATAGGTGTATATGATGAAGTTGCTACTGTCTATTCAGACAGCCAATCCTTAATACACTTATGTAAGAATCTTGTTTCCCATGAAAAGACTAAACGTGTTGAAATTAGGTACCACTACATTAGAGACATTGTGGCTAAAGGAGAAGTAATGCTGGAAAAGATCTCAACAGAGGAGAATCCAATTGACATGGGAACAAAAGTCCTTCCGGTCAAGAAATTCAAGCTATGCCTTGAATTTATCCACATTGATAGTAGATAGTCAGGTTAAGGTGGAGCTATGATAACTCAGGGGTCCTTGCACAATAAGATTTTTTGAGTTCATTATTGATCAAGGTGGAGATTGTTGTTATTACTCAACAATGAACATCTAAGTTCGTTACAAAAAACAGTTATTGAATTTATCCTAGCTGTCATTCTCAACACACATAGCAGAATTATATTAATCAAAGCATTCAGTCCAACACACACACACACACACCCACACCCACACACTACGGAAACCACTCAATACAATCATCTATAAAGCATATAGAATCTTAGCAAGAAAGCAGCATGACAGGGAGTTCTTTCAGGATCTTTCAGAATCAAGGGTTGGAGCTTTTCTTCAACAAGGGGTTCGAGCTAGCAATCTTTTGTTAGGTTTTACTAGGTACCTATACAGAGAGATAATTGTACAGAGAGAGATATATCAAGCTTGTAATCTATAATTTTATTTACTTTATTATAGTGCTAAGGGCTCATGTATGAGCTCAACTGGATGTAGGCTTTCACAAGATGAACCAATATAAATCCTTTGTGTTCCTCTTCTTCCTCCCTTCTCTTCTGCAACTCTGGTTTCTTCTTCTTCTTCGCATTTTATCTCTTGCATGCAATCTTCGAGTTCCTGCACAGAAGCAAACAGGCAACGGGTTAAAGCCTAAGGGTTAAATTTGGGTTAAGGGTTTCAAAGAGATCCTAACAGAAAATATCGCTATTGATATTTTTCCCTTTGGTCCCTGGTTAATGGAAAAAAATCCTTTACAGTTATAACATTGCACAAGTGTAGCTCAAAGATTGGCTAAGTCTGCATTGACCAATGATTACGCTTCGAGCATTCCATTAAGGCCAGTAGAAATAGAAATAGAAGATTCTTCGTCGATGGTGATTCAGAATTCAGCGAAAGAGAGAAAGGTCATGAGAGAGAAAGTTTCATGGAAATGCATGGTGTTTTTTGGGTGAGCTGTTGAAGAAAAACCAGGAAATAGAGTATGTGCTTGTGAATGAAGTTCTTTTCTCAAATCTTTGTAATCTGCCATTATTGTATCCGTGTCCTTGTAATCCAATTAAGAGATATAGTGGAGTGATTATTTTTCGGCTATTGGATGTAACTTCACATTGTTAACTAAACCAGGATAAATTCTTTGTGTCTACTGCATTTTTGTTCTTCATTCTTCTTCATTTCTGCTATCTGTCTGGCTTACTGGTTTACTGTCAAGTACTGATATAGAACTAGTTTAGTTCTTTGCGGCATGTGATTGTTTTGTTTCACTACATTAATAAATAAATAAAAACATTGTACCTCAACTTTTTTTATTAAAAAATATTAGGGAGTTGATGTGATTAAATTTTTAGTTCAGAGGCACAAGGTACAAAAACAATATAATTCAGGAAATAAAAAGTAATTTACCAAGAAAAAATGGACGGGTAATAAAAAGTGATTTTCAATAAGTATATGTAGCATGCTAAAATTGAGTTCACATGCCAGTTATGGTTTTTACTTGATACATGATGTAGCTTGGGAAGACTAGAAAGACGTATTGCCATGATCTTGCCATCTCCATCAAATTCTAAAGAAGCTGCACGCTATTTTAACTTTTCGTTCCTATCCATATTTCTGTCTAGATGAAAGACTATTGATGGTCATGGTCTTACTGATATACAATCTCTAGGCACATGACTAATAAAAGAAACTGAGCTAAACACTTGTTTAATTTTAGTTTATCAACCGTTATAATATGTACAGCTTGAATTGGATAACCCTATGGTAAACTGATCACAACTTAACATTCAAAAGTGTTGGAAGTTTAGAACTAATAAAGCTACGTGAGCTGGTGTGTGAGTGAAAAATGATGTAGAAGTGGTGGTTAGCTAAGTAGCTAACATCGAACATTGTAAACTTAGTGTGGTTTATAAGTCTAAAGGCATCCCGCTTTTGTGTTCGTATAGAAAAATCAGGGACCTGTAGAGAAAGACAGTACTGCAAATTCTGTGGAGATTGAAAAATCTGTGCGCTAATTTTTCTATCTAGGTAGTTGTATTCTACATAGACAATCACCATAGTCTCCTTACAAATGGTGAAAGGTGAATTTTGTCTTTAGGTCATTGTGTACGACAAGCCTTTACATGTTTTTTTTCCCGATTATTTATTGTAATTTCCGTTTATAGTCAGTGATCCTTTCTTTGTACACTATTTCTTTTTGGTTTTGTAATACAAGTGTTGTGACCGGTTGGTTTTAAAATTAGTTAAAACAAGTTTGAACCACAAACAGTTCGTGGATGGAATATAAAAAAAAATTAATTAACTTATTTAATCAAATTAAATAACTTAAAACCAAACAACGTGCGATTATGCATATACGACATTAAACGAGAAGATAATGTTAGAAACAATTTTTTCCACCTATACTTTGTATTGGAGAATTTCTGAACCGTTAGAATTCATTCGAGCGTTCTTCGTCTTCTTCAAGTTTCGGGATCCGAATCACGCACTTGAACTCCAAGAATGATTTGCGAATTTCGTCTTCTTCAAGTTTCGGGATCCGAATCACGCACTTGAACTCCAAGAATGATTTATATCTCAAAAGAATTTTGTGTAAGAATTTGATTGTGAACTCTCAAAATGATTGAAAAAGAAAGATTAAAAAAATTTCTCCTTCAATATAATGTTCGGCGGCAACCGGGAAGTAGGGGAAAACATTTTTCCCATTTTACTTTTTTAACAAGCAATTGTATCTTATCCAAGATCTATCTGCAATCAGATTGATATTGGATATTTATAAAATGTAATTTTTGATATTTACAAATATATCCATATATTGTTAAATTTCTAAAAAATCACTCAATTTATTCATAATTGTCGAAAATCACAATATTTCCTAGAGTTTGAGTTGTATCAAGATTCATCAATCCAATTGATTATTATCAATTAATTTATTTGTTTGTTTACTAATTATCCAATAATAAACTAATTAATTTTAAAAATATAATCACACTTAACTAATTAATTGACATCACCTATCATATATAAGTGTAGGAAATACGGCTTGGCACCAAAATACATTTTGATCTAATTTACTTCGTTTATCTAGTCATGTTATCATGAGCTATTTCTGAGACCGAATGGACCCACATGAACAAAACTAAGGATTCAAATACCTGATGAATTTATCTTCATAAATTTTTGACCAATTTAATCTTGACATCGTACTACTCCACTATAGGTTTGATGCATAATTAACTCTTGATTCATATGCGCTGCATTTTCTGTTGGTGTAAATAAATCTTTTTATTTTCACGGTCCACATAATATTTTAACATAATATCATTTGTGAATATCAGTAACAAGAGCAGAACATAAAATTATAATTTTAACCCTCTTGTTATTATTTCCTTAACTCTTTTATTGACTGTGAATAAGAAAGACATAATAGTGAATTGTCTCATACAATTCACAAGTTTTAATCAATGACTCACTTTAGTGAATACCTGGCCAGGTTAATTTATTCACATACCCATCAATAAATCATAAGGTGATATTGTTGATTTCACAATTGAACCACGAATTCTCATTGTGAATCACGTAACTCCAACTTAATTGAATTAAAATCCCAACAGCTGACGTATTCCCACCAATTCGAACCCACTCATTTGGCATATAAAAAATTGCAACTAACTAAGTCAAGCTACATATTCATCTCAGGATTAAGACAATTACAAAAATACTCTTAAGGTGTAGCAATTAGATTTAAAACTTGGTAAACGGTTTTGGGTTCTAAACTAATTTATTATCTGTCTATTCAACATGTTCATAATAGGTCTAGGTTAACCGTTTGGTTCTCCTCTTCCATGCCCCAAGACTGTCATCCATTGGTTCAACCTAACAGTCCAAATCAGATTTGACTGCCCAGTCGATCCTAAGACTACGAATATCATTCTGAACATTCTTAGAAGAGTTCGCTTGGAGACGTCTCTGTCTTCACTCTTCATTGGTTGATGAAAGTTCCAGGACTTGAGTAATTTATAAACACACTTTAGTTTAAAATAAAAATTTCAATTTATTCATAAGAATTCAATAATACTAATGTCTAAGAAATAGGTAAATACAAATAAATAGTTATTACACATTACTTTATGGACATATTCCAACAATCTTTCACTTGGACTAAAGTATGTGTGTACAATCTCTTATCCCATAGCCCTCCAGATGACCATAAAAAACTTTACTGCTTAAAGTTTATGTGAATGGATCTGCCAGGTTATTGACCGTCGAAATATGCGTAATCACAACGACTCCACGCTGAACAATTTCTTTAATCATGTGATATTTACGTTCTATATGTTTGGATCTCTTATGGCTTCTAGGTTCCTTAGAATTTGCTACAGTCCCACTGTTATAACAATAAAGGGTCATGGGCTTGTCAGCGTCTGGAACAACTTCCAGAGTCTTTAAGAATTTCCTAAGCCATGCAGCCTCCTTTGCAGCTTCACAAGCTTCCACATATTCAACTCCATGGTAGAATCAACAATGCAAGATTGCTTGATACTTCTCCATACAACTGTTCCACCGTTCAGGATAAACACTGATCCTGTAGTGGACCTTCTAAAATCCTTGTCATATTCAGGCTACTACCTGAATACACAAGCATATAGTTCTTTGTTCTCCTCAGATACTTAAGGATATGTTTGACGACATTCCAATGCTCGATTCTAGGATTAGATAGGAAATGACTCACCATGCCCACGACATAGCAAATTTCTGACCTAGTGTAAAACATCACATACATGAGACTTCCTATGACTGATGTATATGGAATCTTTCTCATGTTTTCCTTTTCTTGACGAGTCTTGGGAGACTACTCCTTAGAGAGGCTGACTTCATGTCTAAAAGGAAGAAATCCATTCTTGGAGTTTTACATACTGAAGCGATCCAACACTTTATCAATATAAGATACTTGAGACAGTGCCAATTGTCTGTTATTATTTTATCGAAAGATCTGAATACCTAAGACAAATGCATCTTCTCCAAGATCTTTTATATCAAATTGCTTTGCAAGTCAAATCTTGACATCAGATAATTTTCCTACATCATTTCCAATGAGTAGAATATCATCTACGTACAAGACTATAAAAACCACTTTCCCTTCGTGTGTTAGCTTATATACACAGGGCTCGTCCACTAACTATTCAAAACCATAGTTTTTAACAGTTTTGCCGAATCAAGTATTCCAAGATCGTGACGCTTTCTTAAGTTCATAAATGGACTTCTGCAGCTCACAAAATTTATCATCTTGGCCTTTCTCCATGAACCCGTCTGGTTGAGCCATACAAGATTGTCATTTAGAAATGCAGTATTGACGTTCATTTGCCAGATTTCATAATTAAAGGCAAGTGGTAATGGACAAAAGGATTCATATGGGTTTAAGCATGATCAGCAGCGAGAAGGTATCCTCGTAGTCACTAGCCCATATCGAAGAGTTGGAGACTGAGTTCCTGCCACTGTAGAAAAAAGTCATTTTTGGATCAATTTCTGTAGGTGGGCCTCAACTCGGATCTATTGGCTTTCTTGCTTATGTGGTACTTCGACCACCAAGCCTCGCTTATGCATCGAGAAAGATCATCAATAGGAAAGATCTATTATACACCAACGATGGCCCCTTCTCTTTACCTTTCTCGTCCCCTACCTTAGTCATTTGCTGGCTTGAATGAATTCCATCTTTTTTTTCTTCGTTTGCGAGAGTGACTCAGAGGACGACCCACCGATAGACCTAGACTCGAACGGATAGAATCGTACTATCACTATCGATGCCCTTCCTTCACACCAGAGATGCTCACTTATAGAGTCAGTGCTTCTGTTGATGCCATAAGAAAGGCTACTGAGACTAATACTACGAATACTAGAACATTTGAATAGAGGAGTCTCTATATCACGCATGCTTCTCCACTGATGACAAAATGACCTTCTATCCTCTTCTAGGAATTCCTACCCATATAAATTTGAGAGGGGAAATAAGTATAACAGTATTCAGCATGAATATGCTTTTGCACTGGGAATATCTCATAGTGGGAAGGCCCAGAGATCATAAAGTATGGGATGGGAATGGAGGCATTCCAGCCCAACATACTCCGGTGAATGGGCCGAGAGAGATAGGGAAGGTCCTTGGCTACTAGCCTAACTTTGAATGTCTCTACATTCCCATCCGGACCTCTTTTCTTCTTATAGATCTATTTGCAAACTACGAGTTTTACCCTTTCAGACGGATCTACAATCTTCTAGACTTCGTTTGAGTACATCGAATGTACCTCAACGTTTATGGCTTCTTCTCATAAGTTTGCTTTAGGACCTACCATGGTCTCTAAGTATGAGACATGTTCATCAAGGTTTTTATCTAAGACAGGTGTCAAAGCTTCTCCATAGGACATATACCTCTCAGGTTATCCCACTACATCGAGGCTCCATGGGCTCTGGCTCCTGTCGTGGTTCTTCCATTATTGAACCAGAAATAATTTTTGATTGGAGAGTCGGTGTCCTCCCACTCAATAATTCCTCTAGCACAACCGTGCTTCTCGACTTTACACTTTTAATGTAATCTTCTTCAAGAAAATGATCATCTGTGCTAACGAATGTTTTCTGATTAGTTGTATTATAGAAGATGTACTCTCTCTTTTAGGATATCCTACGAACATGCATAATTGTGAGCGACTGACCAACTTGCCTATCTTCAATTTTAGAATATTTGCTGGGCACCCCCATATTTTAAATTGGTTATTAGATGACTTTCATCCATACCATCTTTCGTATGGTGTATCAGGCACCGTCTTTGACGGAACTTGATTCTGAATATATATTGTTGCTTCAAAGAAATATCCCTAGAATGAATATGGGAGGGATGAGTTACTCATCATGGATCTAACCATATCCATCAGAGTTTGATTCTTTCTCTCTGTGGTGTACTAGGTGTTGTAAGCTGAGAAAGATTACCTTATTCCTTAAGAAAGTCTTTGAACTCTTCTAGCAAGTACTCTTTACCACGATCGGATCGTAGTGTTTTGATTTATTTTTCTAATTTCTTTTCAACCAAGGTCTTATACTTTTTGAACTTTCAAGGGTTTCATACTTTTGACGCATTAGATAAACATGACCAAATCGTGAGTAGCCATTAGTGAAAATAATGAAGTATTCATATCCTCCTCTTTCTTGGATATTCAATGGCCCACATACATCACTATGTATGAGTTCAAGGCATTAAGCAGCTCTTTCACCTTTTGCTGAAAAATGTCTCTTGGTTATTTTGCCTTCAATACATGATTCGTATATGGGTAGTGATCCATCTCACAGTTAGGAACATATGCAAAGGGGTAAAGAGAGAAGTCAATGAAGAACTACCAAATCCAATGAGGATTTGTTCGTACCATTCTGTCATCGATCACTGCTGGGCCGGTTGGTGAGTCACCAAAAAAAGCATCGAGAAAGGTCAAGGGTGGGGGAATGCCATAAGCGAATTTCTCCTTTCTTGTATGGAAAAACTATTTGAAAGGGTCGAAATAGCCTATCTTTGACCTGCTACCTCATATGAGATGGAATCGGTCGGGTCAGAAAGAGTTGGAGCAGAAGGGGATCAGAACATTCATTTCTTGGCATACTTAGTATATGCATCTATGCAGATCTAGCTTTCTTCCTCGTCTGAGGAATGGGCCAAGCCGATCCGTTGTAAACCATTATTCACTTCAGTGTCACATATCATCGGAACTATTGGTTTTACATGAAACAATTTATTAAGCATGCATGCAAAAGTAATTAAGCAATCATTTATAAAAATACTAATATTTTTATCAATGAATTTAATATCAAATCCTTGCTCAATTAATGCACCAATAGAAATATGATTCTTCCGAAAAAAGGGATACGATAAACATCATGTAAAATAATAAAATGTTTCTCAAAATAAGATTTAAAAGTTCCCACAGATACGGCCGATTCTAGTGCTCCATTATCCTAGCGGAAGCTGTACTTGCCCTCGGCAAGTCTTCTTACTTCCCTATATGGTTAGTAGCTGCATAGTCTACAATCCAAGAAAAAGTAGAGTTAGCTACATAACAAACCTCAGTAATCATTACTATACCTTTCGATCCCAACCCTTTGAGATACTCTAGGCAGTTGGGATTCCAATGACCAGCAGCTCCACAGTGATGACACTTGTCTTTCGACTTATCTACTCTCATGGTGCTCTTACCTTTGGCAGCTTTCAACTTCTACTTCTTCGTTTTCCTGGACCTTTTCTATGTTTCTTTTTAGAGCCAGAGGTGGAAGGCTTTCTTTTAGTAAAGTTAGCATCTCCAGACTTCTCTTGCCTTTCAGAAACAGAGTCTTAACAGCTTGCAGCTTCTTCATGAGCTTAGGATGTGAGTACTTCAGCTTATTCATCGAATAATTGAGCTTGAAGTTCTCAAAGGTACTACGGAAAGCCTCTATTATTATATCCACCTGAGTCTCACCATCAACCTCAACACTCATGATCTCCATCTCATTCAGATAACTTATGATCAACGTCATATGTTCTCTGACAGTGGTTCCAGGTTTCATCATGCAGTTCATGATGTTGCGTATAGCTGTCTGTCTAGCTTGATGACTCTGATCTCCGAAGAAGAATAAGCATCATTTTCATCTTGAGTCGATTCAGCAATAGGCTCAAGGGGACAATGGATAGTGAGCACAGACTTGTGCTTTTCTACGGTCAACACGATATCAAGATTTCATTTTCAATCCATATAATTTTCACCAGTAAATTTTTTCGCGTTAAGAATAGTTGAGATAGGAGATAACGACATGATTACTTAAAAGAATAAATAAAGCGGTGTAAATAAATGCTCAATCGTTTGGGAAAGTATGATGCATGACGCAACTACTTAAATATTTAAAAAACCATCAAAAAATATTTCCTCCATGATGTTACGATAAAAAACGATTGCTTGTCTCATCGAATGATGAAGTCTAAACTATCTCCTATCACATCGAGACTCTTCTGTTTGGTCAATGCTCAAATGTCGTCACATCTAGCTTGACTAATCACCAATAATTTTGGTCAACTTGGCCCAATTGACTAGCCCCTAAGTGGGGATTCCAATGTGCTTCAGTCTAAGTGTTTAACCAACGTATCGACTCATAAAAGTTGCTATTGACTAGCCCCACCACTTCCTTTAGAAGTCTTAACTTCTCAAGCAACTCGATGACTCAAAACAACACGACTCTAAATTTTCTCCCATTGAAGAGAAGGACCGCTCTGGGCGGTTCTAAACCATTTTTCCTAGCACAATCAGTTCACAGTGGAGACCTTATGTATGTTTCAATGTAAACGACTATCCCATTTAGTTTTTAAAAAAATTAGATTTTGTGTTGTTTTTCAAAACATAACTTTTATTAATTTGAAAAAAGGTGATAAAATAAATAAATATTTTATTTAATTTTAAATCACAATTTAAAATCATAACCATTATACATTTTACATTGTAATTAAATTATAACCATTATAATTAATCTACAATGATGCATGTACATACTACATGACAATTTGATATTGACATATTTCTAGTTCTATATGACACTTTATATAATGATGTACGATTAAAATTAAATTATACATTAAAAATTACCCTTCATATTGGCTCATTTCTAATTACAACCCAAAAAGAATAATAAATTATAAATTAATTTATAAATCTTCATGGCGTCTGTAATTGTCTATTTGTCTTTCAGGTTGTCCTATCACTTTGTAACTCTTTACAAAAATCAATTCCCATTTTAAAATCCAATTTCAAATTTCAAATTTAAAAAATTCGGAAGTTAAATTTTGATTAAAATCCTTTACTTAATAAAAAAAATATTTTTCTAATTAAATAATCTCATTAATTATCCTCATTTTTTTAAAACAAAATAAAAGATAAAAAAAATAACATTGATAATTTTCTTTTGAATTCAAAATTCAAAAGATAGAAAGATTAAATAGATAATTATCTTTGAATTCAAATTATATTTTATCCGTTTAGAATTTAAAATTCAAAATTCAAAATTTAAAAGATAAAAAATAGGATAAGGGTTATCATGAAATATCGCAGAGTTTTCTAAACTTTAATTGTTATCGCCTAGGATTTTACAAACTCTAATCTCCATGCAAGGAACGGGAGCAGACAACGACGGCGACGGGCACTGGAATAGTACTGCGGCCGCCAGAACAGTAACTCCAGCGTGAACAGCAATTTTGGCGTGAACAGTAAGTTCAGCGTGGACAGTAATTCTGCGTGAACAGTGCTTTCCCCGTGACTTCTCAGTGGCTGTCCGGCAACTTCTCGGTGGCGGTTTGGAGCAATTTTTGGCGACGATATCCAGGTGACGATGATTTTTCATCAAATTTATAAAATTACAACTTTTGTAACAAAATTAATTACATAAAATCCTATGCCTCAAATCCGGCGTACATTAATTCAAAAATTGAAATAAAAACGTCTATAGCCAATAGTTAGAGATCTAATCACATAACATATTCAAAACAGTTTGAATCTACCATACAAAATCATATGTCAATATCCACAAAATTCACGATACGTTCGTTTCAAATATCAATATGAATAATCAAGAACCTATTGCTCCGATACCAATTGTTGGGACCAGTTGGTTTTAAAACTAATTAAAAACAAGTTTGAACCATGAATATCAATTTTTTTTCAATTAACTTATTTAATCAAATTAAATAACTTAAAATCAAACAACTAGCGATTATGCATATGCGACATGAAACGAGAAGATAAGGTTAGAAAAAAAGTTCACCTATACTTTGTATTGGAGAATTTCTAAACTGGCGGAGTTCCTTCGAGTATTCTTCGTGTTCTTCAAGTTTCAGGATCCGAGTCACGCACTTGAACTCCAAGAAAGATTTACAAATTTCATCCCCCAACAATCACCTATTAATTTCAGAAATATATCTAATGAGAATTTTGTGTAGAAATTTAAGTGTGAGCTCTCAAAATAATCGAAGAAGAAAAATTGAAAAAAATTTCCTTCAATATAATTTCAGCAGCAATCGAGAGGGAGGGGAGAACGTTTTTCTCGTTTTTCCTTTTTAACAAGCAACTATATCTTATCCAAAATCTATATGCAATCAGATTGCTATTAGATATTGATAAAATGTAATTTTTGATATCTATAAATATACTCATATATTTTTAAATTACCAAAAATTCACCTCATATATTCATAATTCCCGAAAATTATAATACTCCCTAGAGTTTGAGTTGCATCAAGATTTATCAATCCAATTGATAAATTAATTGATTATTATTAATTAATTAATTTTTTATTTACTAATTTTCTAATAATTAGAAAATAATAAACTAATTAATCTTAATACATATAATCACACTTAATTAATTAAGTGACATCACCCATCACATATATGTGTAGGAAATATGTCTTGGCACCAAAACATATTTTGATCCAATTTACTTCGTTTCTCTATTACTGTTCCCATGAGCTATTTCTAAGACCGAATGGACCCACATGAACAAAGCTAAGGATTTAAATACCCGGTGAATTTATCTCCATAAATTTCTGACCTATTTAATCTTGATATCGTATGACTCCACTATAGATTCGATGCCAAATCAACTCTCGATCCATAAGCACTACGTTTTCTGTTGTGTAAATAAACCCTTTTATTTTCACGGTCCATAGAATATTTTAACATAATACCCATCGTGAATATCAGTAACAAGAAAAGAACATACAATTACCATTTTACTCCTCTTGTTATTATTTTCTTAATTCATTTATTGACCTTGAATAAGAAAGACATCATAGTGAATTGTCTCGTATAATTCACAAGTCTTAATCAATGACTCAATTCATTGAATACATGACCAGGTTAATTTATTCACATACCCATCAATAAAGCATAAGTTGATATTGTTGCTTTCACAATCGAACAATGAATTTTCATATCCGTGAATCACGTAACACCAACCTACTTGAATTACAATCCCAACAGTCGATGTATTGCCCCCAATTTGAACTCACTCATTTGACATATCTAAGATTGAAACTAACTAAGTCAAGCTACGTATTCACCTCAGGATTAAGGTAATTATGAAAATACCCTTAAGGTGTAACCCATTAGATTTAGAGCTTGGTAAATGGGTTTGGGCTCTAAAATAATTTATTACCTGTCTATTCAACATGTTCATAACATGTCTAGCTTAACCGCTTGAGTCTCCACTCTCATGCCCCAAGACTGGCATCCAATGGTTCAACCTAACAGTCGTAATCAGATTCGATTGCCCAATCGATCATAAGACTGTGAATATCGTTCTGAACTTTCTCAGAAGAGTTCGTCTGGAGACGTCTCTATCTTCACTATTCGTTCATTGATGAAAGTTTCAGGACTTGAGTAATTTATAAACACGCTTTAATTTAAAATATAACTTTTAATTTATTTATAAGAATTCAATAATACTAATGTCTGATCAGAAATAACTAAATATAAATAAATAGTTATTACACGCTATTTTATGACATACTCCAACATCAAGTTGTTCTTCTTCCTATCGATTAACCAAAATTCTCAATGGAATAACCGACTAATACTGTCAATATGATGTTTCATGCTAAGAAACCAGAAAAATTTAGAGAAAGGCTTCAAGACGTGGCAATGGAAAATGATGTTTTATCTCTGACAAGTCTGAATCTTGCTCACATGTTTTAGGGAGTAATGTCATGTTACTCCAAAAGATAAGCAAACCAAGGAGAGCAATCAACAAAAGGAGCAATATGCATTCTGGTTTTCTATGCCGTGACTACATCTTCCATGGTCTCATGGAAACACTTTATAACATGTTAACACGTTAGCTACAACACCACATAGGTCGATACACACAACGCCTAAAATCCATCATTTACAATTAGGATTGCTAGGGTATTTAATCTCATTTGCTCCCCTAGATTTCATCTTTCAGTGTCGACCTAGTAGCGTCTGCTACAAATGATCGTCCATGATTAACTTGGCACGAATATTGAAGAAAAAGCTCCAGATTCAAAATTTTTCTTTTTTTTCTTTTGGAAGTTTTTAAATTTATTCTTAAGATATATCAGAGCTGTCAATTATCAAAATAGATTGCTTGTATGGAGAATGCCGATACATAGCTTATTAGGAGGGAAGTTTCTCCCTAACACTTATGTTTGAGAAAATTTTGGAGGAGACTGCCTCAATGAGGCTGCTATCTCCTTGACTTACACAGTGATGGAATGCCCACCATTTTGAATAACTAGGTCAACGTTATGTGCATTGCATTTATTACTCTCGATTAGTATTGATATCATTCATGAGTTAAAGTCTCTATGTATATAATATAATCATAACAAAATATACAAAAATAATAGATAAAAAATATTTTATTGTATAAACACTTTTTTATATTCAATATTTTTTGTTCAATTTATTCTTCCAATCATCGGTAATATACAAATAACAACAAGAAAAATTAAACCAAGATAAATGTAAGAACTCGATATAGAAATGCCAGAACAAAAGGCCTATTACGTGACTGTATACTAAATTTCAAGAGGCAATTTTCATTACATTACATTTCAAAAACCCCATTTTAAAAATAATATTTCAAAAGTCACATTTCAAAAATCATATTTCCACAGTCACTTTCTAATTGATACATTTTAACACATATTTATTCGATGGACAATTAGAAATTTAACATGTGTACTTTATAAGGGCATTTTAGGATTAGTAAAAATGTAGATGGACAGAATTGTCCAAAAAAATTTATCCATTGTTTTCACCTTTTAATATACTAATCGTAATGTCGTGCATTGCACATATGAAATATTATTTTAAGAACACGTTTGAAAATTATTAAATATGCATGAGATCATATCAAATACATTTAAATGATAATATATAACCAATAGTTAGCAACCAATAAATCAAGATTTTATACAATGATTGTTTGATGAATTTTTTTATACTCTAATAAATCATATATATGTACACTTGTAAACGAAACAATGTAATCTTTAAAAGTGTCACAAATTGTATATATAACAATGGTTCTACAATTGTCAAGAAATAGGTAGTCTTATTGCGACGGTTATAGAATCGTCGCGAATTTTTCATAGTCCAATTTTTTGCAACGGTTTAGGAACCACATGGAAATCAGTGTTTTGGAAATTAGCAGAAATAGGAAGGAGCGTGTGAAATCAGTGTTTTTTGTGATGGTTCCTAAAACATCGTTGTTATATTTTCACAATAGTCAGAGTAATATCATTTTATATATTTATAGAGCGCATAATTATAAAGCTAATTAGATATCCAAAACTATAATAGATTATCAATACAAATTATTTAATGAGCGTGTGGTGTTGTAGCTAACGCGTTAACATGTTATAAAGTGTTTCCATGAGACCATGGAAGATGTAGTCACGGCATAGAAAACCAGAATGCATATATTGCTCCTTTTGTTGATTGCTCTCCTTGGTTTGCTTATCTTTTGGAGAATGCCGATAAACAATAAAATTTAAAAATTTTATACAATGATTATTTGATGATTACACAACATTATATTTTAGTGTTATTTGATTTTCTATCAGTAAGTCATTACCTGACGTTTTCCAACTCAATTGTCAGAAATTATGGTTTAGCTAATTATTTGAGCACCAACTATCATGGAGTTTTATCTTAATCAAAGTCAAAATTATGAAAGAATGTAAATGTTGATAGCACAAATACAAAGTTTTATGTTTTATAAGAAGTTAGTATAGTTTAATTATGTGCCCTCTTGTGATGAAGTTTTGAATTAAAATATAAATAAGAGAAATGTGTATGATGATAGGTTTTTGTTATCTATATTAGTTTATATTAAAATTTCACTCAAAAAATAATAATTTTTATTTAAGAATGTAACATAATGACGTTAAGATAACACGATGAATGATTACAGCCGTGTAACTATACGTGACCGCTCATATAAGATTCAACCATTATCTTTGTCATGTTTTGTAGTGATATTTCTAATCTTACAAAAATTACGTGTCTTAATGTGTATGTAGTGTGTTTTAAATTCCTAGAGATTAAATCAGCTTTTAAATCTACATTATCTTTATTAGTTATATAGATACATATATGTTCATACATTGACATGATTAACCAATAGAAATACATGGACGTGAATAAATGCGATGAATATCTTCTAACAAATACAAAACAAATATTCGTGTTTATTGTATTTTTATAGGTTACTATGTCAAGTGTATTTTTATATTTTTTTAAAATTAAAAATAATAGTTAGATTGATTTTTAAAATTAATTTTTTTATCTCTTTGTCTATTTTAATTAATAAATTCAGTACGCTAGATTTTAAAAAGAAAAAATAGAATTTGGTATACATATAAAATATGTAGATAAATAGCCAATTAAACTCACACTATAATTTCATTATGAATGACAATTAAGGATTAGTAAGAAAATCATATGGACAAAATGAACTAAAAATGTTTCTTCAGTTTGACACTTTTATATATGTTATGGATTATAGATTATAGATAAAACCACCAAAACAATGATTAAGTGGTATTTTTTAACCTTAAAGTGGTATTATCTATTTTTTTATATTTTTGTTGCTGGATTTCTGTGTGATTGCTTTACGTAAATTTTTATTTAAAATTACAAATTTCGATTAAAAAAGTTGCACTACAAGAAAAAACGTCTACGACGATGGTTTTTAACCGTCAGAATCGATACGACGATGGTTGGAGAACCATCGGGATCGTCGCTGTCGGGATTAAATCACTGGCGGAGGAACGACGCGACAGAGACTCTAAAGCGACGGTTATTTTGATGATTGGCGATGGTTTGCAACCGTCGCTAAATAAAATATACCACGACAGTTTTTAAAATTGTCGCAAATTGTATATATAACAACGGTTCTACAATTGTCAAGAAATAGGTAGTCTAATTGGGACGGTTATAGAATCGTCGCGAATTTGTCCTAGTCCAATTTTTTGTGACGGTTTAGGAACCACATAGAAATCAGTGTTTTGGGAATTAGTAGAAATAGGAAGGAGCATGTGAAATCAGTGTTTTTTGCACAATAGTCAGAGCAATATCATTTTATATATTTATAGAGCGCATAATTATAAAGTATTAGATCATTAATTAGATATCCAAAACTATAATAGATTATCAATACAAATTATTTAATGAGTTCAAAGTATGAAAATTTGAAATAACAAAATATTTCAGAAGTACTATAAAATAACGTTAAACAAAAATGTTACCCTAGTATTTACAAGAGTCTTGCATAAACTTCATAATTAAGCTTAGCTGAGAGCGTATCTCTAAACATTCATTATATTATATGAATATGAAGTGTAAAGCACTAAAAAAAGTTCAATCCTCTCTTAATTCACATCTAGTTAGTAAGAATAACAAGTTGAGTTTGGCCAAAGACTGTTGAAGCATTTAATGATTTGGTGACATAACACCATATCTGTTGGAGTACTACGATAGTAGTGGAACTAAATTTAACTCAAATAAATTGTAACATATAATAAGAATTAACACAATCTTAAGCTTTCTATAAATTCAAAGAACAAGAGATATACATCCAAATTTTGTTAAAAAAAAACACTTTAAACACAAAACACACTTGCAAAAACCATAGCTATAGCTAAAAGAATGAAAATATATAATTTTGTACTAACATTGTCTTTCTCACGTTGGCTTTCTATTACTTAATTATAAGGTTAAATTACATTAAGGTAGTTGCCTTAATTACACGGACGCTTCAATACTAAATACCCAAAGCCTTCATTATCCAATACCCAAAGCCATAATCTTTCAAATCTAGAAATTTTTTCTATCAAACATCTAGAAATTTTTTCACAAACTCTTAATCAGTTAGTAAGGGCAACAAATACAATCCTCCTAAAAAGAATACTAGAAATGAAGAAAATTATAAAAATGCAAAGCTCAAAAAATGAAAAATCATAAAAAAATACTAGAAATCAAGAAAATTAATGGAGAAAAAAGAACTTACCACGGTCAATCAATGGAGAGAAGAATCTCCGTAGCAGGTGTTGACTTAACACTTTCAAAAGAATGTGCGTCCTCTCCTATCATTATCTCTAAAAGTATGATCCTGGTCTTCGTCAACACATTTTCTTTGAATCCGGTATAGTGGAGGTTCATATTTCAAATAACTGGGAAATTGACGCTGAAAAATACACGCACAGGAAATGAGATATGTAATGCAGTAGAATTCTTATGTTAGAGTTCATGTGCGGGACGGAAAATAATAGTTAAATGGAGAAAATATATTTAGGAGTGACATAAATTGCAATTTCTTTTTTGGCATAAAAACAAAACTTGTTTCGAAACCTACAACGTAACTGAACTAACAAACTAGTCATTATAGAAATAATAAAAAAAGAAAATCAGAAATCAGATTAAAGGAAAATCAGAGAGCTTGAATTCTTACCCAATCGATATGAATGGGTTGAAGAACAGTTTTAGTGGAAGAAGGGTCAAACTCAAACGCTTCCCACCAGTCTTCGTCTCCCTTTATGAATTGGAATGGTAGGAGTGATGATGATTGTAGAGGAGGCAAAGACAGTGATATTCTCCTCAGTTCTGGACACTTACATATAGTAATTGTTTGAAGAGAAACACAATTTATTACTCAATCACTACTGCATATGCTCCTCAAGCTTGGTAGATCCAGTAGTTCCAACCTCCTCAATCTGGGGAGAGCAAAAGTAGTGGTACCTGCACTTCCTTCTTTTTCTTCGTCTTCTTCTCCATCTTCTCCTGATGGTCTCACTATTATTTCCTCCAACTTTTCACAACGCCGGACATAAATAGTTTCTAGATTTTGAAGGTACAACAACATCCCTTTTGTAAATACTTTCTTCATCTCTCCACAAAAGGATATGGTTAAGTTTTTTAAGTTGGGAAAGGGAGCTGTAATATACTGAAAGTGGTTTCCCTTTCTCTCTCCAAAACAAGCTATGAAACTCCCTCAGGAAAGAGATTCAATTCCTCGAGGCTCTTGATAGGAGAAGAATAAGATATTACATCACACAAACTTACTATTCTTATATCCCCAACAAAGGATAACAACGTAATGTCACTGGGCATACTTATAACAAAATGACGATCTGGCAGGAATACTTAGTTCACCCTTACTTTATAACTGACTAATTGTTTATGACTCTTGAGGTTTTCAAAAAAATGCATTGATATCAACGACACCCCGAAAGTCACCCTCAAATATTTCTAACTTCGTCAACCACCTTAGCTCATGCCGCCAGACTTTTGACGCAGAGATATTTAAATATTGGAGCTTTTGAAGTTCTGTAAAAGCTTGTCATAAGGAAAATCATTTAGATAACGAGTTCCTCCCAGATTGAGGTGTCTTAGGTTGATTAACTTTTCCAAACCTTTTGGTATTTCTCTAGTTGCTGTATCTTAAGATCCAATCTCTCCAGATCAATCAGCTCTGTCAAAGGTGGCACCTGTTTTAAATATCTACACCCACGAAGTACCAATGCCTTCAGCTTATTTAACCTTGAGATAGAACTAGGCCAACTTTCAATATCACTGTGAGACAAATTAAGAACCTTTAGCCCTCCAAGGTATTCAAAAAAACAATCTGGAATACTTTGAATCTTGCCAAACTGAAGCAGCAAAGTTGAAAGTATCCGACACTTTGGAGATATTTTAGGCATTTCAGAAACTTGATTTCCCATTATAGAAGCAAGCTCAAGGTCAGCACTCCATTTAATTTCATTGGGAAAATCTTCTGTTCTTTTAACTGTTTCTACCATGAAACGAGAACCAGCAACTTTAAGTGCCATATCTCTAAGCAAATCATGCATCTTTACATTCTTTTCATCTTGTATCAAACAGCAATATCTTTCAATTGGGGGATTAATCCCATATCAACAAATCCCCAAATCAGGTCAGATATGTTTCTCGTATCCGGTTATTATCCTCATTTGAAAGGATATTCGCCCAGTTGTTCAGCAAGGCCACTCTGGAGCTCTCGAATGCTAGAATCCTTCGACACGGTGACCCAACAAACAAAGTCAAAGACTTTGGGATATTTCAATGACTTGTTGTATACATGCTGGAGCAAGGTGGTTTTCCCCACTCCCCCCATGCCACAAACACCAATGGTTGAAACCTCATCTTCCATCAAGCATTCCCATATCTCATCCACCATACTGCTTCGGATCTTTTGTCCCACTAATTCTGTTGTCGGTGATTCAAATATTATCTCCTCTGAAGCTTCCTCGTGATCATCCATATTGCTTTGAAACGTTTGATCCACAAGTTCTGTTCTGGAGAGCTCAAATACCATCTCCTCCAAAACTTCCTCATCATCAGAAACAAGTTCCTCAAGTTCCCTAACTAAGTTGTGCAAGTCTTTCTCCGATTGATCGATGTCACCCAATCGATTCAGTCCCAGCTGGTTCGTCTCTTCATTATTTGAAGAATATTGTACATCTGCATCAGATTTTTCAATCCGAACACCTTCTTGATTCCCTCTCAGTGATTTCAGTTCCTCAAGGTTGCTGCAATTCACTAACTCGGTATAGATCTCTATTATCATGTCAATGTCGCCTTCCATACCGATTTTTTGCGAACAATGTGATATTCAATAATTCCAAGGTTGTATTACTGAGATAAAAATGATGAGGTTATTTAAATAAATGACAAACATCACACCTTTACTAACTAAATATAAATATTTGACTTCGAGAGTATCTCTCTCGGACAAGTTTCTAAAATATACATGGGACATTTTGGAGTGAATTTCCGGCGTGTTGTTTTTTTTCATACAAAATATATGACGAAATTACTTTACTAAAAACATTTGATAATTGACAACACTGTTTTTTAATATAAATCCAAATATATCATTAAACAACAGTTACAACCAAAAATGAAAAAAAAATCGTCAACCACCGGTATTGGTTAGAGAAATTGCTGGGATAGATTGGTGAACCTCAGTACGTAATTGGTGAACCCTACTACATAATTGGTGAACCCCAGTACGTAATTGGTTAACCTCAATATGTATTTGGTGAACTCCTCCAAGAATTATTAATTTGTACGTATTTGGTGAATTCCACTACGTGTTTGGTAAACCCCTCCAAGAATTATTATTTTTGTATGTAATTGGTGAATCCCACTACGTAATTGATGAACCTAATTATGTAATTGATAAACTCCACTACATAATTGGTGAACCCCACTATGTAATTGGTGAACCCCACTACATAATTGGTGAACCCCACTATGTAATTGATGAACCCCACTATGTAATTGGTGAACCCCACTATGTAATTGGTGAACCCCAGATGTATTTGTTGAATAAAAAAATCTGTTACCTGCTGGGTTTTGTGTGATCCAGATTACTTCAAAAGTAATATAAGGCCACAATGGCCCAGCAACAACGCTGGGAATAATTTCCCAGCATTGTAAAGTTCTCCTTGTTCATTAGGTATTTTCATTACTCCTTTTTTTAACAAAAAAATAGCCCATAAACAATTTATCAAACACATATTTTAAGTTTACTGATTTCAAAAAAATTAATAAGTTATCAGAAAATAACTAAACCACTTCTTGGACATTACTACCAAATATCGTTTCAGATATTTAAATGTTCATAGAAAATTGCAATATAATTTCTAACGTGAATGCAAACTTATAGGTAGATGTTAGATTAGTTAAAATTGTAAAGGGAAGTGAGGGGATAATGAAAAGAAGTGAAGGAGAAGCTTAGAATCCCATGTAAAGGTGAAACCGAATTATAGTCATACATAGAGATTAGGGTCTCAACATCTTGAATTAGAGATTTACAAAAACAATATTGGTATGGGTATTTACCGACTTGTCCTAAGAAGAAGAATCATGTCGTGGGTCCGTTCAGGGGTGCGTAGGTCGATTCCAAGGAGTGATGAGTCCAAGAGTCCACAGCTCATAGGAACCAGAACTGTGAGTCATGAAAATGGAGATGTCCGAAGTTGACATAAACACATAAGCCCAGTCTGATCGTGGGAGACCCCCTCATAGGAGTCCAGGTTTTTCTACCTGGTTGCTAGTGTCATCATTACCCTATAGGAGGTTGCCATGTAGACACATATGGGAGAGTTGTACGATCTCAATAAGTCATTAGATAATTAATGTGCTCAACCACCACCATGGTATTAGCTCGCAGGGACAGTGTGCCACCTGCATATGAACTATTTTGACTGAGGACGAGAAGATATTAGTGTTTATCCAATAGGTAGAAGAAGCAATCGGACTGGTTCGGTCTGTATGTCAGGTCTCGGTCATCACGGATTTTGTCTTTAAGGTTCACGGTTCAATCCGAGGATGAGAAGATATTAGTGTTTATCCAATAAGTAGAAGTGGCAATCGGACCGGTTCGGTCCGCATGTCAGGTCTCGGTCATCATGGGTCTTGTCTTTAAGGTCCACAGTTCAATCCGTGAATTCACTTTTTTGTCTAAAAAATTGAATAATTATGCATGTAGAGAAATTTGAACCCTTAATCTCTTCCTTATAAATCACTCTTTACCAATAGATCAAGACAACTTTTATTAAATATATTGTTTAAAATCTATTATTATTGTCTTTTAACACATTTTATCAAAACTTCAAATAATATATTTTTGAGATAAATGTATTTAATTAAATAAAAATAATAATATTTTTCATTTAAATGGATATTGTATTCAATGAAAAATTGGATTCATGAAACGTTAAAAAATATTGGTTTAATATTTCTAATATTTTTTGTTCTGTTAATAAACATGAATTATAAATTAGTTATTAATTAGTTATTATATTTTTAAATTTTATGTGAATATGAATATCACTAGTTTATGAATTTAATAAATAAAATAATTATTTTATTTACTATTACAAGTTTTTCTATTGAGATTTTGAAGTAATAAAATAAAATAATTATAAGAAAATAACATGACTTCCATATAGCTTAGTGATAATCTTTACACTTCATCTATCCTCCATCAAGATTCAACTCTCCCCATCTACATTTTTAAGAATTAAATCACATTAAAGAGAGGGGAAAACCCGTGAATTGTCTGGAAAGCCCTAAATTTTCGGTTATTTTACGGGCCAGTTCAATGATTCATTCTGAACCGTCCTAAATTTTCGGTGATCAGGCCCGAAACTGGCCCGTGAACTGTCTGGAAAGCCCGACCCCGCCAGGTCGAGCATGGCCGAGCCGGCCCCAGTTGCCACCCCTACCAACAAGTCAGCCAAATGCTATCAACTTTATAAATTACCCCCTCTAATTCTTGGAGAAGGTAAGTTCACTCCACTATCCTTAAAGAAACTCCGTTTAATTCTTTGGTCAATACTAACTTAACAATCAAAGGCTGCTTAACTGAGAGAACCAACACATTGGTGTTAACCCACTTCCGAGTTCTTTACCGCTGGTGTGTAGTAGCTCTAGCGTAAAATTCGTGCAGTGCTCAATTTTCAATGGCATAAGTGCACATGTAATATATTTACAAATCCAATTTTCAAAATTGACCAATGAATCAGTGCTATGTAATTTGGATGAATGAATTCATAATTAAATATTTCAGGTTAATTACTAGTGCTTTTGGTTGAAACCCTTGATCCATTTACTAGGGGTGTTAAAAATGTACCGAACCGATGAATCTGAATCGAACCGAACTGAAAATCAATGGTTCAATCGGTTCTCTAGTTGACATCAGTTCGGTTCAATTCATAAATTTAAAAAAACTAAAGTTTCGGTTCGGTTAGAAAATATATACTTTTTGCACTGAACCAAATTTAAAACAAATTAAATAAACCTCTATATATGAGTGTTAAATGGACACAAACCCTAAATTTAATGATAGCCGCTTCCTCCTCCTCCCCCATCTCTCTCTAAAGCTTTTTTCTCAACCGCTCCTCCCTCTACCTCTCTCTTCTCTCATCTTCTCTCTCTTGCAGTCATCTTCCCTCTCACTCTGCCTTCTCTATACTCGCAGTGGTCTTCTCTCTCTCACAATGGTGTTCAATGACTCTCTCTCTCACAGTGGCGTTCTCTCCCTCGCCTCTCATTCAAGCTACCACAATCGAGTAAATCTGAGCAAATCCGAGTGTTACAAATACTGTCTTAGAGTAATGGTTTATGTTTTGGAGAATTTTATAGCTTTAATTTCACTCATTTATTGCCCTAATTTTTTAGTGTAGATATTATTAGGATTCTTATTTTACTAATTTTGTAGCCCTAATGTTTTGAATTAGGGTTTTTAGTTAATTTTGATTTGTTTGCAATGACAAATTTAAATACGAAATTCTGTGGATTTTCTTTCCGTGGATTTTGCAATTTAAGTTTATATTTATGTGGATTTGTTCATATTCTATAAGTTTAATTGAGTAAAAAAAATACTAGGTTTAATAGATTTTTTTACAACCTTGCCGAACCGTGAAACTGAACCGAACCGTCGATTAGATTAGGTTTGGTTCATGTATCATTCACGGTTCAGTTCGGTTCGTCAAATGAGTAAACTGAAATTTTTGGTTCAGTTCGATTATTTCTAAAAATCGACCGAATCTAACCGTGAACAGCCTACAATTTATAGTATCATAACATTTAAAACTATAAGGATATACCCTAAAATTATCAATTTAAACTAAAAGGGGCACAAATTCAATAAGAAACAAAACTTCAACATTTACTTCAGAATTTTACGATAATTAGTACACTATGTTGGAGTCATGTCCCATAGATCTTTAACTTCACTAGCATTTCTAACCAATATGTATCCTTTTCTTTTCAATGTCACTACATTGGCCTCTCTGAAAATATCCTCTCCCAAAAGTTAGATTTTTAATTAACTTAATATGTAAATTTAGAGTACTTTTAGACCGATCAAATTTTAGATTAAATCGTAACTTATGTTTAATTGTCACATTACTTTATTTATAATTTAGTCGGTCAAGAATTACTGCAAAATTATAATAAAAATTAATTACAAAATAAATTTATGGGTATAATTTAGAATGTTTGTGAGAAACGACTGCTTTGAATATCAAGACAAAAGTTATATTCTCACGAACAATTATATAAGAAATGTTGAAGTGCATGCATTGAAATCTATCTCAGGAGTTGTTTACAAAGCTAGCTATATATGAATTATAAACCAACCTTCACAATATCTATAGGGGTAAATAATTAATATAATGAGTTATTTGACATCACTGCTAGTGCATACAACAATTAAAGAGAATGAGAGAAATGAGAGGAGAGACTTTTTTCTATAGCGTAAAACTTTCCTAATAAGATATCTGAATTTATAGTATTTTCCTCCTTAAATTATCATTAATAGACATTTTAAACCTTAAAACGTTACAGCTTAAACTTTAAATTATCTGAAACTCACAATTTTAACTCTAGATGTAATTCTGTCTATTGTACTATATTTTTTTAGCAAAACGACATTATTTTTTTATCTGAAATGACGTCGTCTTATCTATTAGGGAAACATAATCAAGAACGATATCATCTTAAATACGAAAAAATGACGTCATTTTGTTAAATACTAACTTGCAGGACAAAGTTACATCTAGGGTCAAAATTATGAGTTTCAGATAGTTCATAGTTAAAATTTTAACGCATTAAGATTTAAGGTTTAAAATATCTAGTAATAATAGTTTGAGAACATAAAATATAATTTTTCCTTTATATTATAAGAGAACTAGAAGAAAGAGAAAAGTAAACTAATACTGCAATTTTTCTTATTTATTTCTTATGGTAAGCTCCAAAAATTAAAATTTCAAATAAAAAATTAGATCTCTACAATATATATTATCTTAATTCATTAAAAAAGAAACTTAAGCAAACTCCAAAGGTCGGTAACTCGTATGCATATATATTGTGGATTGTAATTAAAGTTAACATATTAATTCTATTTTAGTATTATAATATAATAATTAATTAAGCAAAATAAAATTATAAACAGTAGAAGGTTTTTATTCTTTGCAAGATCAGGTGAAGGTGAAAAACATGGAAAAGGCTTATAAGCTTATTTTCCTCTCTGTGATAATTATCTTTTCTCTTGCAAACACGAGTAAGTATGATATTTAATGATGCTGTCATCTTTTATAACACTATATTATTTTAATTTAATAATAATATCTACCTTTTCACACAAAAATATACAAGTATCAATAGAGATAAATAATAGTGGTAAACCTCACTGATTAAATATCATGAAGCATGAGTAATATCTCAATTGGTAGTCAGACATTTCCTCATAGTAAGAGGTCTAAAGTTTAAATCTCTAATTCTCATCTTGCCGAGCATGATTCATTGCATCAAGATTCTCTCTTTTATTTGGATAAAATGAGGGTCATGTGTGATCTCCACCGTTTAATCATAAAAAACAATCCATATTAGTTTCAAAAAAATAAAAATAAAACCATCCATATTTTTCCATTTTTTCGCGTTCAACACCAATCTGGGCCATTGTTTTTCTGTTCAGTGATTCAGATTAGAGACTAAATTGACCACTTACACAATACTTAGAGTCTAAAATGCAATAACCCCAATTTTATTTACAACATTTTATTGTGTTGCTACTGTGTATATATGATTTTGTTTTCATGTGATTATAACAGGTGTAGAAGCTCTTCGATGCCAAAGCGATAAGAGCCGAACATGGTCAGGGCCATGTTCCATTAGTTCCCACTGTTCTAGCCAATGTCAAAATTGGGAACATGCTGCTTGGGGAGCATGCGGCAACGTTATGAACACTTTCACATGCTATTGCCTCTTCTGCCAATAATGATCGAAATGTGTTTTTGGTCCTTTAAATTTACATTGATTGTCAATTTAGTCCACGTAATTATAAGTTTTTCAATCAATTCATGAAACAATTTAAAATGTTTCAGTCGAGTGCTTTTCTTAGTCTTAAACTTTGATATTGTTGTGTTGTTGATGAGCTGGACAACCAAAATATGAGTGATTGTAAAGAAAACAACACACAAGCAATTTCAAGGTTTGAGGTTTGATGAAAAGGCTTTATTGCACAGCTTTTTTAAACTATTCATGACTTGATTATCCTAGAGAACCAAAATTACATTTTTACCCTTTTACCATTACGTAATAAACCAGGGGATGGTTTTTTGGTGCTCTATCTTGCTAGGAAATATATCGACTGCGTCTTTGTATACTTTTTCCTTCAAGTTTACTACCAATACAGGTTGTGTATTTAAATAATGTTGCTACTTGCTAGGAGCCATCTACCATGTTATTTGCACATTGTTTCTTTTGTAATCATGTCCAAGTAAGTGATCAAAAATGTTTTTTTTCTTTTTTTGCAAATCAAGTACTTTAATAAATATACATAGGTACATGTATATACATACATCATAATGGAGCTAACCATTTTGATATTGGAAGTGTATAAATTTGCCGTCAATATATAATCTATTTTCGATTTGAATTGGTTAAAATTATTCAATCACACGTCAACTTATATTACAAGAATCTATAGTAACAAATATGTAATTGTTTACGAGCCTTATATAAAAAAGTTCTCTTCTACAGAAAATCTTATCAGGGCGGCTCAATACATTTTGATGCACTAGGCGAAAGTTTATCTAGAGTATTTTGCAAAATTTAACTTAAAATATCAGATTTGGTTTGTGATTGATTACAATTATATAAAATATTTTCTCTTCCTTTAGAAGTTGCAATTTATTAGTGAAATTTTGTATTCTAGTTTTCACTGATGTATCATTGTCAATAGATAATGATTGATGATTTTGATCTTTTTTGTATAATATTTAACAGAAGATATGTTAGAAATTCGATATATGTAAATATGATAGAAATTGTTTACACGTCTATTTGAAAATAATCAAGTCCTATTTTATATCACTTAGTTCTTTTTTTTTTTCTAATAGTAATACTCATTACAATAAATATATGATTCTACTGCTTTTAACCAATGCTTTATTTGTTTTTTCCTGTAAATAATGGTGTAAAAGATTTTTTACAATTACAATTGAGAGAGAAAGAATAAACTTGGTGAGAGAGAATTACGAGAGAATCAATTTAAAGAATGAGTAATTTGTATTACTTGCCTTTTGGTATTACATCATCCTCTATTTTATAGGCTTAAATTTAAAATTTAAAGTTTATATTGGTTACATTCATTTAATTTATTTGCAACACACAAAAGAAAGAATAGAAGAAATATTTTTCCTTTATCTAAGTCTTTGATATCAATTTAAACTGATCTCGTCCACTCATTTCTATTTAAAGGTTACACTCGTTCATTTTTAATTGTCATGTCAGCGATCCGTTTTCTCTCATCTTGTTAACTCTGAAGTCTTTTCTTTTATGACATGGTAGCTAGTTTGAATAATTTCCATTCAACCGCTCCTATTGTATCCAACGTTAATGAAGTGTTATTCTGTTCTTAGATTCTGGCACCCATGCTTAACAATGAAATGGTGCTACAATCATTATTTTTCTTTAATATCTCATCTAATCATTGGTTCTCTTCTCATAGCTTGCAACGGCATGAAGCGGCAGAGTGATATTCAGACATCCTTGACTACGGGCGCTTCATTTCGTGCACTAGACATCGTCTGTTTATCTGCCAACCATTAATCTTTTCACTTCGTATGCCCATTAATTTCTTGTTCACATCCGAGCCTTCAAAAATTGGCTCCCATTTAGTCGTGGCACTATGTTTGTCATCCTTTTTCCGTAATTCACTTTCTTCTTTCTAGCTTTTCTTGTGTTCAGACATGTCTGAATCCAATCTCTCGCAATCCATAGAGTGAGAAATGATAGAGAGTTTAATGAATTCATGAATTCTTATTCTCATGCTTTCCCGTGCAATGTCCATTACGCATTAGGCAGAAATAACGCAATGACGTTTCTCTCTAGACTTCATGCTGAAATCACCTTCCACCGGATGTGTGTAGCCCTCGGTTTTAGGTTTCTCATTGCACCTTTATTCAGGACTTCTTTCATCATTATAGTCTCGCACCTTCACAATTGACTCCTAAAACCTATAGAGTCCTCCTTTGATTCGAATCTATTAATAGGTTATTTGACTTGAACCAAGGGTTTTTGGAGTTTAGAATGACTTATATAGTTAATTCAAGAGGAGGAAACTACTGTGTTCCCCTGGAACGACAGTAGGGGAGGATTGATAAAGAACCTCCCTAAATGCAAAAAAAGACTGGGATAGAGATGTCCTCTCATATGGGGAGAATGGAGCTGTGGTGGCTACTAGACAGTACCTCACAATTGCGAAACTTTCAGTAAGTGTCTTGGCCTGAGCCCCATTCTTCCTTTTAATTTCCTTTTTTTTCTCTCTTTTATTTATTATTATTATTATTTATAAGTGATTCTAACTTTTGTCTTCCTTTCCTTTCTGTAGGAAAATGAGAAAAAAAAAGTCGTACTTTCCAAAGGAAAATGTTACCCACGTAATTGCTGCAAGGAGAGCGGTCTTCGATCCAGTTCCTGACATTCTCGTTGCCATATCGATTCCTCGCGTGTCAGTTGTAACAACTTCCTGACCCAAGGCTAGTACTGATGAAGTTTCTTCTTCGGAATCTTCCTTAGATTCTTCTTCAGAGGATAGCGAAGTAGAAATTCAACCATTGATAAACCGAAGAGAAGAAATGAGGAGACTTCGAACCATGGATGGGGGATCCAATGATAGGAATGTCCGTCCTCGAGCAGACCCGTCATCATCTCATTCAGCCCCACCCTTCAGGCAAGATATGTCCATGTTTTCTCCCTTGTCCGCTTCATGTACTCCTCCTTCAGTAATTACAATGTCGAATCAGGTGGCTGCGAGCTCTCCTGCTTCTACCTTGGCTAGGAGAGTTTTGTCAGTTTCTCAGGGAGCTGCTGGGACGGTCACCCCTTGGTGTTTGAGGAGTTACTAAGAGAACCCTCCCATTCCCGTTTTTTAAGCTTTTTGGATGACCCACGCGTCTCTCACATTCTGTGTATGGCATCATCTTAGATTGTGATGCTTTAACTCTTAAGCACACAGAGATTGAGGCTCTTCAGTGTGTTATGAGCCATGACCTTATGAAGGTAATTTTACTTCCCGTCTTTTTGATATACTTTCTCACCTTCTTTTTTTTTTTTCAATGCGTGTGTAGGCTATAGTGCACTACAACGCCCTCTTAGAGTATATTTCTCATACTGAGGGTACGATTGGAGTTAACTACCATGAATAGGAAGATGCTAGAGCCCACATTGTTGAGTTGCAAGCAGACGCGATTGCTGGGCAGGCTGAACTGAAGGCTTTGAGGAGGACATAAACTGACCTTCGTGTTGCTGCAGAGAAACATGTTGGGGAGATTAAATCCCTTGCAGTTGAGGTTTTTAAGCTTTCGGAGAGCTTAAAGGGTGCTGAAGAGGCGAAGGAGGTTGCCCTCAAAGAGAAGGATGTGGAAGCAGAATGGTTCTACCAAGCTAAATTTGACGCAGCAGAAGTGGAGGTTTATAGCTTGGGCTACCATGATACCTCATCAAACTTTGGCACGACGACTCCTTTCAGATGAGCCTCAGACTCCTCTCGTCAGTCCACCAGACCTTCTTCCTATTGGAGTCCCTCCCATTGACCAGCAAGAGCACATCCTTATCGAAGAATGAATCCTTTTTTCCGCTGCAATTTTCTTTTTCAGTCTTCTTTCTTTCCCTTTTTATGCTTGTAACCTTCACTTTCTTTAATAAAAAACCTATTTTTCCTACTTTTTTTATGCCTTCAACCTGTCCGCTTTAGGGATTCGAACTAGAATCCTTTTACACATACTTTAGGAGTTCATGTTTCTCCGAGAAATTTTTTAAATCTGTTTAGGGGTGTAGAAAGATCTTTTTTCTTCTCGCTTTTCGAAGTAATGTCCGTTTAACAACAACTTCCAAGTGAAGTCCGTTTGAGGACACTTAAGATTTTCTCCTTCCATTTGAGTTTTCGCGTTTACCGTACAAAACTCTTGCTTTTCCAAGTGAAGTCCAATTTTAGACACTTAGAAAGATTTAGCTTTTGGATTTTATTGAAACACGACCATTGTTAGACACTGGTTCTTTAACGGTACAGGTCCTTTGCAAGGTCAAGTGTTCCAGTTTTTTTTAGAGAGTTCATGCCCATTTTAGGGCATTTTGATTCTCAATGGCTTGAGTTCATTATAGAATTAAGCAACTTAGATTAATTTAGAGTACTCACGTCCATTGTAGTACATTTAGCTCTCAAAGACTTAAGTTCATTGTAGAACTAAGTGGCCACGTTTACTTTAGAGAACTCATGTTCATTGTAGGACATTTACCTCCCAAATACTCAAGTTTATTATAGAACTAAGTGATCATGTTTACTTTAGAGAACTCATACCTATTGTAGGACATTTAGTTTCCGAGGACATAAGTTCCTTATAGAACTAAGTGACCCCGTTTACTTTAGACAACTCACACCCATTATAGGACATTTAGTTTCCGATGATATAAGTTCCTTATAGAACTAAGCGGCCCCGTTTACTTTAAAGAACTCACACCCATTGTAGGACATTTAGCTCACAAGAACCTACGTTCATTATAGAACTAAGTGGATCCATTTCTGTTTTTGTGCATTAGGGTTAGTGAAAGCATTAAAAGTAAATTGACATTGTTTTTACCTAGAAAACCCTGAACGGGAAAAGACATTTAGACAGAAAGGATGACATATATATTATAGGTTGAATTTTTTTATATAAAAGGAAAGGAAATAAATCATGCATAAAATTTGTAAACATGAAATGCATAACACGGCTTTGACAGCTCATCACCATTTTCCGTCATCAAGTGATAATTTCGTTTCCACCGACAGTTTTGATGATATATGGGCCTTTCAGTTTAGTCTTAATTTCTCTCATTTGTTTGGAATACTTTCTTCAGCACAAGGTCTCCAACTTGGAATTCCTGTCTGTAGACTTTCCTCTTGAAGTAGACCTCTTTTTCTGATGATAACTTGCTAACCTAATGAGTGCCACTTCTTGTTTTTCTTCTAAAAGATTGAGAATTTCCATCATTTGTTCTATGTTTATGGCTTCATCATTGCGTGACCTCAATGTTGAGCTTCCTAAATGCATTGGTGTGACTACTTCAACCCCGTACGCGAAGGAAAATGGGATTTCTCTCGTTAGTTCTCGTGGTGTTGTTCTGTAGGCCCAAAGTATTAAAGGAAATTCTTCCACCTAATTTCCCTTATAAGATTCCAGCCGTTTCTTCAAACTTTCAGGAATCATTATGCTTGCTCTTTCTGCTTGACCATTCCCCTTTGGATAACATGGTGTTAATAGCTTATTCTTGACGTGTAGCTCTTCACAGAACGTCTTGATCATTCTCCCTATAAATGGAAATATGTTGTTAAAGACCAACACTCTGGGAATTTGGTACCTAAAATTATATTATTCCATAGAAATTGCTTTACCTCTTCTTCTCAGACTCTGGCTAGGGCTTCGGCTTCGATCCACTTGATGAAATAATCAGTTGCGATGAGTAAGAACCTCTTCTAAGCAGGAGCCATTAGGAGTGGGCCTACTATATCTTGTCCCCTTTACATGAACAACCATGGGCTTATCAAAGTTTTTAAGTCCTTTGGTACCATCTTGGGAATAGAAGTGTAACTCACATTTCTTACCACTTTGTTTGCTAGGGATCTTCTACAAGCATGATTTCTACATATTCCTTTATGTATTTTAGATAATACATATTTGGCCTGAGTAAGTTGGAGACATTTGAGATATTGCCAGATAAAACTTTCCTTTGATTAGTGAATATTTCCCCGTAATTTTATTACATTCACCGGAGATGATTGAAGGATCACAAAGTGGGTAGTTGAATTGGGAGAATACAATATCCGTTATACACCAAGAACTTTTGTCAAGAGTAAGTACTGGTCGAGTTTATTGTTGAATTCACTTATGAGGATATCCTCCATCACTCGACCGTAACAGAGTATGAAGAAGAATGAGTTTGGACTTTCTATATAGACAGAGCCTCCAATCACCCGAGAGCCAGGGTAGGACTTGTCATCCAGGCCCCACAAGGCAAAATACTAGAACATGCGTTGTCCATCAGCTTCAAAGCATCTAATAGTGAAGCGCAATATGACACATTGCTTGTCGGAATTTGCTTGGTTTGTGAATTAGGGGAAATAAAATTTAAAATATTATGTGATTGCATATTAATTGTTAACCAAATTTTAGGGAGTACAATGTGAAAGCCACTATGATGGCAGAATACCCACAATAGGTGAAAGAAATGTTGTTGTTATTTAAAGAATATGAAACTGAGCAGGCACCCAGAATGGAAACTGCTCGAGCAAAAGCTCTAGCCACATTGGGATCTTCGGTGCAGCTACTTTACAAAAGAAATGTCCCTATATAATTCATTGGTGAGCCCGGTATCAAACAACCATTTAAGTTGAAGCTGAAATCGAAACGAAAAATCAGGAACAAAGCTGGCAGGAAACTTACTGCGATGACCGATGCAAGTATAAGTTTTTCCATCATTTTGTACCATTTTTTGCTACTACAAGGCTTTTACTCATGAAGTACACTAGTCTTTGTTGGCCATTGTCAGATCTGACTAGTGTGGCGTTTACTATCCTTTCTAAAAATGTAAGGTAGAGTAGTAGTTCTTCATCTGGTAATGGTTTTCAAGAGCAACAATGGGGACGCCAAATATTCTTTTCTCTTCTGTAATGCTTCTTCAAAATTATCGTCTCATTGATGCCCAACATTCTTCCTTAGTTTTGTGAAAAAAGGTCTGGATTTGTCCGTTGACCTTGTCAAAAATCTGTTTAGTACTGCCAACTCTCTAGTTAGACTTTGGATTTCCTTTTTCTTCATTAGTGACTTCATTTTCATTATCGTCTTGCATTGATTGGATTGAATTTTATTCCTCTTTGAGTGACTAAGTGACTTCTAATTTCATTATCACCCGTTCTTTTTCCGTTGACACTTCGAAGGGCATTTCTTAGGATTGAGCTTCATTTTTCTTTTGCGCAAAGCTAAAAATGCCTCATTTAGGTCGTGGATATGTTCCGTACACCGTTATGCTTTTACCAGCATGTCGCCCACATACATTTTCATTGTTCGTCTGATTTTTTTCTCAAAAAAATAATTGACCAATCTTTGATATGTTGCCCCTATTTTTTTAAACTGAAGATATTACTGTATAACAATATATCCCTATATCGGTTATAAATGGAAGTTTTTTCTTGGTTAGATTGTAACATTTTCACCTGGTTATATCTAGAATATGCATCTATGAAGCTTAGAAGTTCGTGACCTGAAGTCATGTCTTTTGGGTAATCATCTTTTGGGCTCGCCTTATTAAGTCGACGAAGTCTACGCAAATTCTTCATTTTCTATTTTTCTTTCTGACCATCACTACGTTTGCTAGCGACTCTGGATAGTTCACTTCTCTGATAAAGCAGCGTCAAACAACTTCTCCACTTCTACTTTTATGGTAGCCTTTCTTTCTGGGACGAGCGTTCACTTTTTTTGCTTTGTTGGTTTCACGGAAGGATCTGTATTTAGTTTGTGACAAATTAATTTTTCATGAATATCAAGCATTTCTGCAGCCGTTGTGGCAAAAATTTATACACTTTGTCTGAGAAATTTAGGTATTGCTATTTTTTTCTTCAGCTGTGAGCTCTGCCGCGATTCTTGTAGTGTTTTTGTTGCCTATGTCCATATATGCCATCTCATTGGCTGCCTCATATCTTGGGCTATTTATGTCGCGCTTCTCGTTGGTTAATTGTTATTGATCGACCATTTCTTTGCCTTTCCTTGAAGCAAAAGCCCCATACTTTCCTAACAAAATCGAGTGTTGTAACGACATAACAATGACAATTGCATGGTCTCACTTGATTGTCTTAATATCATCAGGTAAAGGATATTTTAGCGTCTGATAATAAGTTGATTGGACCGCTTTCATCTTATGGATCCATGTTTTCCCCAGTATGATATTATAGGGTGATAGCGCATCTATCACGATAAAATTCGTTACATGGTTGAATGGTTTCGCATGTACGTGAAGCTACAAGATCCGCTCAGAGTAAGCTATTGTCTCATTGAATCCAACCAACGGTTTTCCTACCCCAAACATCTTGGGGGTTCCCATAGACATCTTGGCTATAGTGGACCAATGTAGTAGATTCATTGATCTCTCGTCATCGTCAAGAACCCTCTATAGTAAGAAGTTCTCTATCTGAATAGTGATCACCAAGGTATCATTGTGTCTTTCTCATTCTATGGTGTTCGTTGTCCATTTTTTCAACTATTATGAATGTTGTTGTTACCTTCATCCATTTCACCATCCGCTTCTAGAGTGGGCTTTTTGCAGTACACCTCGCTCCCTCCTCGTCATGTGATATGCCTTATGATTCAGTGAGAGAAATAATGGTTATGTATTATTCTCAATGGTTCTTTCACTATAAGAAACATGAATTTTAGCGACCAATATTTTGGTTACTAAAGCCCCAAAATTTTGTTAAATGTCTAATGCGATAAACATATATTCATCGTGAACCTTGTCTCGATCAGCGAAAGCTGTTCGCGATGAAAAATGAAACTCGTCGCCTTAGACCTTTTGTGACGAAGAAATATTGGTTACAAACGGTTTTTGCGATGAACGTAGAAGTTGGTCGCAAAAAAATTTTCATCGCAAAAACTTTTTACCACCAATACTTCTCTTCGTCACCTAAACTCTTTTGCGACCAATTTTATTTGGTCGTGAAATGTTTTTAGAGACCAAATTTTACATTTTCAGAATGTAAATAAAAAATACTAAATTTTTAGCTTTCTTATACACCTTTGGTAGTAATAATATCGCCAGAAAATTTATCAAACCTGATATTTCTCTAAGATATTCATATATTAATCATTAATATATGTAATGTAACAAATTAGTGGTAGTACATTACAAAATCTCTGAATCATAATTCACTGCAAATGTGGTACACAAATATATCCAAAATATATAGATAAAAAAATAGAGTATTTAAGGCTTGACGTTACAACTACAAAGCTTAACAAATATTCTGAACCTCTTGTTTCTGTTGTTAAGTCATCGTTAGAAGGTGGAAAACTTATTTGACGAGCCCAAGTGAGTAAGCTTTGTGGTTGGCTCTCCATCGACTTTATTTATTTCTTTAATTCTATATTTTCAACTCGAATCTTTTCTTCGAAAATGTGGGTGTGGTTCCATGTCGAAGACCTTTATTTAACCCGATGACTTCTTCAACTATCTCTTCCTCGGTGTGAGGTGTGATATCATCAGCGATGGGCTCATCCCGTAAAACACATATGTGTTCCTATAACATCACAATGAGCCAAATTCAATATGCATATATTCATCAATAAGAAAGTATTGAAAAAACATCTAGCAAAATATGATTCAAAGTTATAACCCCCCCNCCCCCCCCCCCCCCAAATAAAAAATAAAATTAACATTATTATCTTAATACAAAGAGCATCAATATTAAAGTATTAAAAAATTATCTAGCACGCTCAGATAAAAAGTTATAAGCCACCCCCCACACACACAATCACACACTGAAACTAATAATATTATTAGACGGTGAGCATCAATCTGAAAGTATTCAAAAAGCATCTAGCACGCTCAGATACAAAGTGATAAGCCTCCAACACACACATACACATGCATTGAAACTAACACTATTATCTTAGAAAATGAGCATCAATAAGAAAATATTCAAAAGCATCTAACACGCAAAAATACAAAGTGGTAACCCCTTACCAACACACACATTGAAACTAACACTATTATCTTAGACAATGAACATTAATCAGAAAGTATTGATGGCATCCAATTTGTTTCTAATTTTCAAGTTAGACCAATATGAAAGTTGAAAAAACACGTTTTTCTTAGTCCAATAAAGACCATTTAAAGGACGCTTTCTTTTTTTATCTAGCTTATTTGGATTTTTTCCACACTTGACTAATTGAATTTGATCAAACCGCCTCAATGTATCTTCTCCTGTCAACTTTCTTGATGCATCACGAAACTCTTGTTCAATGTCATGCAATTTACTCCTCCGACATAAATGATATCAAGGCAAATATTTTTGATGTCCCACTTAGCATATTTTACTTAACAACCTCAATGAAATTGCATCTTTGTTACAAACTGGACATGCCAAGTATCCTTTCGTGCTCCAACCAGACAAATCTCCATATTCTGGAAAGTCATTTATTGTCCACAACACAATAATATGCATAGAAAAAGACTACCCAGAAGTGACATCAAATGTTTGCACCCCATCCACAATTATTTTAACTCATCTATCAAAGACTGAAATACACATCAATATCTTTACTGGGTGATCTTAGACCAGAAATTAGTAACGAAATCATAAAAAATGGTTCTTTCATACACTTTCATGGAGGAAGGTTATAAATTACTAATATGAATGACCACATGCTATATGAGTTTCTCATATTTCCAAATGGATTAAATCCATCCGTTGCAAGTCCTAATCTTACATTTCGAGCATCTTCTGCAAACCAACTATATTGCTCATCTAAATCATTCCAATCTTTTGATTTAGCAAGATGTCTCAATACACCTTGTAGATACCGTATCTTTTCTGGTCCAATACTTTAAAATTTTAATTTTAATTTTTTTGCTCATACACTAGTCTAAGACTGTGTATGATTTGAAAAATAATCCAATGCCTAAAAATAAAAAAATTTGTCCAAGGACTAAAAATAAAAAAGAAGGAACAAAAAGACTGAAATTAAAAAGTGAAGCCCTAAGTTTGCCTATAAATAGAGGGGATGTCTTCACTTGAAAGGGGAGATTTGAAGAGTGATGAAGATAAGGGATTTTAGAGAGAGAAAGAGAGGTTTTGAGAAAATAGTGAAAAAGAGAAAGAATAAGAGTTTTCATTTCTATTCATCTTCCATCTTCTCCTTTTCGTGCGTCATTTTTTCTCAATTTGAGCCTTTGAGTTATGTCTTAGAAGTTTAAAATATGTGGTTGGAGCCACAAAATACCACAAACCCCTTACTCGACCATCATGCTCGAGAGTACCTAATGTCATGGTGAGAATGTCCTCGTTATTGAAAGTTGGCACTCACTTTTTCTTAAGTTCATCCTAAAATTAAAATATAAAACTAATAACCAAAATTCATTTACCAAATGATTATAACTAATTTGGCATCAATGATTTAAATATACTTACAGTATTTTTGGCTTTTTCTTCAACAGTCTCATCCTTGAAACTTTATTTTTTGTCCATACGGGCACGCTTCCACAATGTTGCCGGATCTATTGGCTCATTGGTAACTCTTTCGTTTTGTTGTCGTAGGCAATAATAAAGGTTTATAGTAATTTGACAATGAATATTAAGTTCTAAAGAATTTAATAATCTTTACAAGCTATTCCTCCAGTTTTGCGTATCCTATACAAAATAGTCTATGATTATATTTATTCTTCGCTCGGTTTTTTCTGTTGTTGTTCCCTTAGTTGCTGCAGTTGAAAAAAATATTGTAACTATGCAGAAATTGGGATATTTTAAGGCCCAGAGGGGGCACGCGCCTCCCTGCCAGCCCATCCTTTCATTTTTTGAGATATTTTTTTTTACTATTAGTTTGATAGGGCTTAAGAGTGCCCTCCCTGTCCCAGTCCATTTTTACATCTTTTAAGTTTTTCCTTTTCTTTTGTTTTTAGAGCTCTTTGATTAAGCTCTTTTTAATGTTGTTTTAAGTTTCATTTTAACCTTTAATTGAACTTATCCACAACAACATAAATGGAAAATTTTCACCTTAAAATATGTTGTAGGTATTTTGTTAAAATATTTATGAGTTTAATTTTTCTGTCAAATTACATTATAAGTTAGGGAGAGAAGTTACAATGATTGGAGCATATTTTCTTGAGGAATAGGTAGTGTCCCCTCTAAGATTCTTCTCTAGATCCGCCATTGTCTGTCAGTGATGTCTCTACCAAGAGAGCAACCTCAGCTTCGGTCAATGATAGAAAACAAAGTAAAATATAAAAAGTTTGGATTTTTAAGCTTTTTTGTTAGTCACTGACAAAAAATCAAAAGAGCAAGATGGGGTCCGAGAGAAAAATGACATCGCTTTAATGATGATAAAAAAGAAAATGATGTAGTTTTATTTAGGGGTAAATAACCACCGTTTGTCTGTAAAAGAGACCACGTGTTTGTTATATGGTCTCACATCCGTCAATTTTTTAGATTGAAGAGACGGTCTGAGGTATTGCTAAAATGAAATTAATCGTCAGAGGTAATGGTGTATATTTTAAACGTGCAATTTGAGTTGAAAAGGGCATGGAGATTTTAATATGATTAACTCTTATCTAATAGAAAAATAGACTTTATTATATATTAGAATATACCATAACCACATTTTGGTGCGCTCCACCTAATGGAAACTCAGCCCAAGCGCAAGTACCTTCAACTTGGGCTGCCCCTGAATCCAGTATAACATTTCCGTAAAATCCAATCACTTGAAAATTGTCTTAACCTTTCTTTCTTATTCACGTTCTTTAATGAAACAAAGAATAGCATTATCAGGTTATCAATTGATCATTAGGTGGCGAGATGGAGAGTAACGTGTTTTTTTGTCAACTAGGTCGGGTACCCACGTGCCTGTATTTATGTCATTTTGTTATTTGAAAATTAATCATGATATCAATTTTTCATGAAAAAATTAAATATAAATTCCATTGTATCAAAAGGTAGAAAAATAAGACAACAATAAAATAAAATAAATTAGATATAAACATAGAGTGGATTAAACATACTTTATTAACAACTTACTTAATATATATTTCATAATATTTACGTATATTGTACAATAACCAAATCTACAAATAGGGTAAAACTTCACAAAGAACTAGCAAACACGTGTTCGATTGTAATAGTATGTTCTAACGCTATTAATAACACATACGTAATGAGATTTGAGATAGATTACCATCATAATTCTTAACAAATTACTTGAAGATGTAAAGTAATATATATTTCATAATATTTACATATATTATACAACCTACAGAAGCATTAACTTTTATTCTATTTATATTATACAAACATTATTTATTTATATCTACATTCTAAAGTTTTTTATTGGTTAGTACACTCTAATAAGGAGAAAGCAGTCTCAATCTTCTCAATTTGTTACTCTGCCAACATAGGATTTCCCGACGTTCCATGAAATGATGGTTAAGGTAGTTTTTGAATATGCTCCACAATATAGGCGGCGCTCCTAGCAACATGCTCTTGATTAGGAGCTTCTTTCATGTTGCCAAAAAGCTCTTCAACCAAACGATGAATGGTTTCGATGGCATGATGTTCCTCATCAACACATGATTCATTTGTTGGTAGTGCCATATTGAATAAATAAGAACTAATATCCAAATACAT
The DNA here is from genome assembly GCA_003255025.1 of Datisca glomerata. Lineage (NCBI taxonomy): Eukaryota > Viridiplantae > Streptophyta > Magnoliopsida > Cucurbitales > Datiscaceae > Datisca > Datisca glomerata. Next base: position 48,539 of record QANY01002751.1, read on the forward strand.
AATATGAATTTGTCTTACAAAATCAAAATAAATAAAAACAACTAATATAAAAAAAAAATCAATATAAGAATTCAACTTATCATTCAAAAACATTTTAAACTACCATTTAATATAGACAAATAAACATAGAATCATAAACTAAGCAAATAACAGCAACCCGAAAAAATTTTACCCACCTTCACAATAGAAAACTAAGCAAATACAAAAACATATGATGGAGAATTTAAATGTCAATGATAACTCCGCCTAACTTATACACAAAGAAACAAAAAAAAATAGAAGTTACCGGCCGGCATATCATGACCAATTGGAATAAAAACAAACACCACCGATTATCAAAAGAGGAAAAAATTTCAACCAAGACACAAACATTGGCACAACAAATTTACTAACACAAACTCTAAAAACACATAACATAAAAGCTTCTCATACTGCATACAAATATCAAAAGAACGTCACTTTTTCATTACCAGATCTAAAAGCTCAAACTTCCACTCAACTATGATGAAGAAACTAATTGTTTCATTTAATCTGCATACTACATCAATTTAAGAAAAACTTCTCAACATGCACAACTGTATATAGAACATCAACTAAAAACTAAAGTTTGGTCAAGGTTGGTTATATATCGCAAAAAAATGCATATACTACACATTAAACGTTTGCCCATAAAGGCCTTAAGCAATGCATGTGCTGCAAAAAGTGGTATTTATCACTGTCCTATCATGAAACATTCAATTTAACATGAGATATACCAATACATAAGACGGTATTCATACAACTTATCTAACACCCTCAATGTAGCTAAAATCACCAATATATTCCTAAGTTAAAATCACGTGCAACAATCTGTAATAGTGTACTAATATAATTTATATGATAAGTGCTTACCAACACTCACCATTAAAAAACGTGTCTTCCCTATCATATAGAAACATCACATAATTTGTCAAAAGGGTCATGGGTATTGAAACTATCACACTTTTTTGTAGAAAAGATAGTACAATAGGTTGATAATAATCATGACCCAAATTCACACAAAGTCTGAGCAAAACAAATTACATGAAGAACTCAGACAAAGTCAGTAATAACCATAACCATAAATTCTTATAACCAAGAAACAAAAATTTGAATAGTAACTAAACTCCATATGTAGAAATAAAAGTCAGTAAAATAAAGTTCATAAAACATATGATCCACAATTGTAAAGTAGGATAATTTTCTAAGCGTCTAACTCAAAACTGAAATAGAAAATAACCAATCGATTTAACAAATTTTCAAACAATTAATCAAGCAAATAGAAAGTAATAAAGTAAGGAAGATAATAATGTATAGTAAACTATACAAACAGAACAACCAGGTAACATTCAAATGTTATGACATCTGCAGAAAAAGAAGAAGACAATGCAAAATATAGCTAGGATCTAAACAAACTCACGTGATTTAAAAACATGGAGGAGATAAATTTCACAATCTGCTCAAGCTACACTAAGAAAATATCAAACATAAAAGAACCCAAAACTATAAAAGACAAAGGTCTATCACAAAGGCTCTCCCTATCTTGTCTTTGTTAACGCTAAAATCTACTTGCAGGATTTAAAAATCACAAATAAAAAATTAGTCACATGAATTGTAACACACAAAACACATGTAGTTTACTGTGAAAAAGCGTCACATATATATTGATCAAAGATATTGTTACACATAAACATATAGATACATGTTGAGATAGGCAAGCATTAACAATAAGGACAATCGTACGATATGTACTAAAATCAAACTAAAGATGATTTAAACTTTGAGGTAGCTAAATAATTATTTAAAGAAAAAACATATAAAATTTCTACAATCATACCCAAACCAAACAGTACAAAGGAGACAAAAAATACTTAGCAGAACAAGAGACAACAATCGACCAATAAATATAATAAGAAAAGAACATGTCAAATGAACTGGAAGATGTAGAAGTAGTCACTAAATCAACCAATCGAACCCACTGACAAGGAAGTAAACGAGCCTCTAAATCACCGGCCACCAACATCTATCAATATAACAAAGAAATGAAAGGAAAAAAAAATAGAAGAACCCAAAGCACAGAGTGATAAGTCAATGGGGTTGGAGATAATGTGAAAGAAAAATACTGATATAAGATCACACTAAGAAACAAAAGAAAAACAAAAGGAAAGTTAAATTACCCTCAGTGGCTATCACTTATTGTCCTTGAAATACAAATAGATTCTCTGCACATGTAAACCAAGGAAAAATGAGAATTGTTGAAGTTATCTTGAAGTGGATAGTATAACTAAGAAATCAAATATTTATATTATAACTTTTATGCTGCTTATAGCATGAGCACAATTACTAACTCTTTCAAAGACTATAACATGTAAAAGATAAGAACAAACAAGCATAAAAAATTTCTTAATCAAATCAATTCTATCCACCCCGACTGATGACCTAAACACATTCAATGAGACAAGAAACAAATAACAAAAATCCTCACTCTACGACGATTCAAAGAGAAACATATAATCAACTGTCTAGAGTATATTTCCTACACTGTTTAACTAAAACCTCCGTAAAAAGCGTAATTTACATGCACAAACTGAATATTTGAAGCTAAACATATAAGAAAGGGAGAAGTTGTTGAGAAAATCGAAAACCCTCAGTCAGAGAAATACATAACATGAACTAACTCAGGCAAAGAAAAAGTAGGACGAGAAAGCAACGAAACCCACCACCAACAGTCCATCGTCGCCGAACACCCAACTCAGGCAGAGGAAAAAAACAAAAAAAACAAACACCAAGACTGAAAAAACCCCAGGCTGTATAGTGAACACTGAAAATTTTACATACCTTTAAATCAAAATTCAGCAATCACAAAAGCTGGATGAACAAATGTATAGAGTTAAAAAACAACAGAAGGATTACTTTAAAAATCATATGAACATCAACTTAACACTGAAAAAGTCATATGAAAATCAACTTAGCACTATCATGAAACATTCCATATAAGATTACATATACCAATATATAAGATGGTATTCATACAACTTCACTAACACCCTTCAATATAGCTAAAAAACAACAATATATTCATAAGCTAGAATCATGTGCAACAAGCTAAAATCATGTGCAACAATCTATAATAGTTTATGATATAATTTATATGGTGAGTGCTTACCTGCATTCACTATATAAAAAATGTGCCTTCCCCTATCATATAGAAACATCACCGATAGTTTGTGAAAAAGGTCATGGGTGTTGAAAAACTCACTTTTTTGTAGAAAATATAGTATAATAGGTTGATAACAACCATGGCCCAAATTCACACAAAGTCTGAGCAAAGCAAATTACATGAAGAATTTAGACAAAGCCAGTAACAACGATAACTGTAAACTCTTATGACAAAAAAAGGTTGAATGATAACTAAGCTCCATTTGTAGAAATAAAAGTCAGTAGGAATGGAAGAAGATTTTCTAAGCGCCTAGCTGAAAACTGAAATAGGAAACAGCCAATCGATTTATTAATTTTTCAAACAATTAATCTAGCAAATAAAAAGTAATAAAGAAGATAATAATGTATAGCAAATAATACAAACAGAACAATCGGGCAACATGGCATCTGTAGAAATGGAAGAAGACAATGCAAAACATAGCTAGGATCTAAACAAACTCACGTGATTTAAAAACACGCATGAGATAAATCTCATAATATGCTCAAGTTACACCAAGAAAATGTCAAACACCCATAACTATAAAAGATAAAGGTATATCGCAAAAGCTTTCCCTATCCTGTCTTTGTTAACATTGAAATCTACTTGAAGGATTTAAAAACCACAAATAAAAAATTGGTCACATGCTTTGTAACACACATATAGTATATGTAGATTAGAGTGAAAAAATTGTCACATATATATATTGATCAAATAAATTGTTATACACACAAAGATGATAGGTAAGCGTTAACAACAAGGACAATTGTAACATATTACTAAAATCAAACTAAAGATTAATTGCATCTTTAAACTTTGAAGTAACTAAATAATTATCTAAAGAAAAAATATATATAAAATTTCTATAATCATACCCAAACCAAACATTACAAAGCAGACAAAAAATACTTAGCAGAACAAGTGTTGGTGAAGTTCATGATGACATTCCATGTGGCTGCACAATAAAAACCACTATTAAGAATGTTGTAACACCTTAAATAAACTTGTCAAACAAAAGTAGTCCATTATGAGGGATGGGTCACCAAATATAATTTCATAAAACAGCATCAAAGCAAATGAATTTATTTTATGATCAGAAAGGTAGTCAGAGTGGGAATGGAACATCCCTTAATAATATGATGCAATGATTGAGTGGAAACCATCATTTATTACGAAGCAAATGAAATTGAATAAGTAGAAGCAAACATAAGCAGAGTATGTCAGAACTTGCAAATAGAACAAAGTAATAAGTACACAAATAAAAGATAAGACTAATGAACTAAAAAATCCTTCACATCATAAAAAACAAAGAGAAACAAACACAGAAGCGTAGTGAGAAAAATCATCTTCTTAATAACAGGCAACAAACACAAATTAAAACTAAAACAAATAACCCACCAATAAAGATATAATATGCAAAATATAAAAGAAAAATTAGATTTTTTTAATGAGGAAAAAAATACTAATATTACCTCTATATACAAAAACAGACAGATTCATGATAGAAACAAACTACAATATGCATTCGCAAACATCACAATAAACATATATAATTTATTTCCAAAACCAAGTAAGTTTAAACCATTATCTTCTTTAATTATTCTAAGTCATTTGTCATGCTTTTTATTCAATTTGTCGTCCAAAGACAAGTACCTATTGTCGTAATATGAACAAGCAAACGCATACACTACTCAACCAAATGACAAGAAACAAACATCTATAATTTGATCAAATATTAGACACGAATAATATGCGTCAAATTCAAAAAATCAATAATGAAAACAAAACAGAACTACAACACTCAAATACACAAAAATAAAACAGAAAAATAAGGACTCAATTCCAAAAACTTGGAAAAAATCCCCAGATTAGAAATCGAAAACCCTCACTCAGAGAAATACATACTACGAACCAACCCAAGCAAAGAAAAAGCAGGACAACCCTCCGCCAAGGATAGCACAAAACTGAAAATCAAATGAAAAATAAAACAGACAATCAATAATTCAACCTTAGGAAGAAGTACATTAAACCATGAACTGTAAATATAGTAAATCTTCAGAGCTAAACCTACATATAAGGTGCTAAAGCATAAAGCAAAAAAGAAAAATAAAGACCAAGACTGAAAAACCCCAGACCATACACTGAACACTGAAAAAATTCTACGTACCTTTAAACCAAAAGTAAGCAATCACAAAAAACATGACGAACAAATATAAAGAGTAAAAAAACAACAAAGGATTCAACTCACAACTAAAAACAAATAAAAGATAACACTGATCAGTCAGAAAAATCTAACTCACCTTACAAACCAAAAATAATCAATCGTAAAAGTCGGAAGAACAAAAACATAGCAGAATAAAAATTGGGAGCTAGATAACACGTGAATATCTAATTTATAGACGTACATATGAAAAACAAACAAAATGCACCGACTTAGATAGGAAAAAAATGATTGTTGAGAAGATATACTTAGAATATACTGCTAGTCTATCCTATACCTGAATAAATGGGTAATCAAAACAAGCTACACCTAACTTAACTCTGGATTCAACTCACAACAAACACCTTCGAGATAACAAACAGCTTCTAGAAAAACCAACCGCACATAAAATCTGAAGCATAAAAAAAATTTCCAATCAATATCCACAATCTATACATTAAAGTAGAAAAGAAATCTTTAAAACAAACAATTGAAGGTCAAATCTTATGTTATTATCAAAAATTAAGTTTTTAGTCATAACATATATATATACTAAAAAGATGAAGGCAAAACAATGTAAATTCAAGTCACTTAAGCTAAAATATTACTGAAGAGCAACAAGCACAACAAGGTTACCTCAAAGAAAGAAGAAAACAACTTAAAGGAAATTTAATTTTCTATAGGACAATTCTTTAATTTATAGGAGTAGAAATGACAAAGAAAACAAAACGCACTGAATCTTTAGACAGCTAAAAACCACTGAACAATCAAAATATATCCTCATGATACACTTGATTTCTATCTTGAAACTGAATCCAAAAAGCAAATAGTAGGCGCCTAATAAACTAAAACAGATTACCAAATGAAAAAGTACTATAATAAAATCTAAATCTACCCAGAAGCAGCAAAAATGTGAAGTAAATCTAAGGCCCATCCTTACACATGTCAGCAAAGAAATCAAAGCATCGACACAGAGAAAAGGCAAAAAAAAGAACAAAAAACAACCGAATAACAAAGAGATATTTTGAAACAGTCAAATCTAGTTACATCGACTAAGAAGCCATCGATCAATATACACGCACAGAATAAGTAAAAATCTAACCCTAAATCATAACAGAACAAAACAGTAATGAAACAAAAATCCAAAAGCTATAAAAAATGGATAAGCCTAAAAAATCAAAATAAAATCAAGCGTATCTGTTAACTGGAAAATGAAAACCAAAGAGAAAAAAATTAAAAAAAATAATTTACAGATTACATCAGATACTCCATTTTCGCAGAGCAAAGCAAGGAGAAGAAAACAAAGGGAAAAAAGAATAGAAGAAACAAAAATAACTATAACAACAAAAGAAACAGTAATAGAGAAGGAAAATCACGAGCACACCTCTATCTCTACAAAAGATTCAGATCGAGAAGACCAACGAACCTCCTATGACCGATGACTTGAACACCCTAACAAAAGTGACAATAAAAAAAGCTAACAAAGGGAAGAACAGTAGCAGCGAAGCTCCGTGAAGGCCATGGAAAATTGTATATAAGACTAGGGCTCCAAAAACTAAATGCGAAAGTTGGAGGCAAAATCAAATGAGAAATCTGGGTTAAAAGAGAAATGAATCGAGCATTATCCATCAAAAAAATTGTAAACTTCTAAGCTTGTTACTTTTTGTGGTCTCCAATAACTCAAGTATAATACAATCTTCATCCTCTTTATATAGTTATTACTTACTTCATCCTTAACTAAAGCTAGATCTTTATATATTGCTTAATCTAATATGTTATGAAGGTATTCTTCTATCGCGGAAAACACAATAACGCAGTTGATACCCTACTGTAGTGTGAGATTATGATTGATGCTGAGACAAAATTAAACCATATTAATATGGCATATACCTTCATATCCAACTAAGATACATGGGTTGTCTGAGGCCTTAGAAACTTCCAAAATCTCTACTCCACCGGCTAGCAAGTCATAATGCAAGTAACTGTGTACAACATGCAAAACCAGTATTAGTCTAAGTTTAAAGCTACAAAAAAATGAAAAGACCAAAAAATAATAACCGAAGACCCATATGTTTTCTCTGTAATGAATTATCAACCAATAACTCCTCAAACAGTTATAATAAAATAGCAAACCACTCTTTTATAAGAGTAAGAAAATAAAATGCGAGTCTATCCTAAACAGAAAAAACAAAATCCACCGATAAACCATTGAAAGAAAAAACAAAAACATTAAATTACCAGAAAAGACTAACTAAAAAATAGTTCTAGAAACACCCAAAAGACCACCGCTAAACTGATTAATAAGAAAAAACAAACAAAAACAAAACATCATACAAATCTATCCAGAAAATAGAAAAAAGATGAAAAAAAAAATCACAAACCGATAAAAAAACCAAATCATTGAATATCTTAACAAAACCTAAACCCTAAAACTATAGAAACCTAGATTAAACACTCAGTAACAACAAAAATGAAAACAAAAAATTAAAAAGATTCATTATAATAATGAAAAATGAACAAATAAAAAGACAGACAAGAAGAACAAAGAACAAAATAAAAAGAAAAGAAAAAGAAGTAAAAACAGGGAGACATAAGAAAAAGAAAGAGAAATTGAAGGAGAAAGAAGGACAAAGACAAAGAAAAAAGCACCATAAATTACCTAGAAGAGGAACAACGAACAAATAGGAAGAAGCATGAAAAAATCACAAGCCGAGATTGACAAAGTTGGTTGTGCGTGTTGACTATGACAGACTCTCCATCAGAAAAACCCAGGATCACTGCTGGATAGTACGTAGCTTGATGTGGAGAAGCTTGAAGCTTGAAGAACCTCCAATCGGCGGCGAGATCGTTGAGAAGCTTGAAGAACCTCTCACATGGCTCCCCACCCTGTGAGAGAGAAACCTCGTAAAGGTTGTTATGATGTTACAATAAAAGTGATATTTCCTATTGCATCGAGATATTTCTTACTAAATATTTTTAAATTCATTAAAAAAATATTTCCTTCATGATGTTACAATAAAAATGATAGCTTGTCTCATCGAGGGATGAAGTACAAACTATCTCATATCGCATTAAGAATCCTCTCGTGTTGTTAACGCTCAAATGTCTCCACAACTAGTTAACCAATTATCAATGGTTTTGGTCACCTTGGCCCCATTGATTAGCCCCTATAGGGGATTCTAATATGCTTCAGTCTAAGTGTTTAATCAATGCATCGACTCTTAAAGGTTGTTATGCACTAACAGTCCGTCTATGGGACGGCCCTGCCCCACCACTCCGTTTAAAAGTCCAACCACTCCGTTTAGAAGTCTTAGCTTCTGAAGCAACTCGATAACTCAAAGAGACATGATTCCAAAGTTTGAAGAACCTATCCCATGGCTCCCCACCTTGCGAGAAAAAAACCTCTAAACATTCTCTCTCTCTTTGCCATGTGATCGGTCAACTACCATTAAACCACACTCAACGGCTTTGATTTAATCTCACTAACCAAATGAATGGCCTAGATTCAATCAAACTAACCCAAAAGTATTAAACACGCCAATGGCTCAGATTGAAGCAATCCAATGGCCTGTAGGCCGTCAACATTTATCAAGAAAGAATTGACTCTTATACCCCTCATTGGACCTGAAATGTACATCCCAAATACAACTACCAACGCACAGGTCAATTTGTGATTCAACCCACATTACAGGGATAATCTAGACATTTCGCATCTAAGCAAGTAGCTGGAAAGTGGATACCAATAGTGAAATGACCCATAAAGCCCTCCTTCCACTTAAAATTACAATCCAATATCCATGCCACCAACCTATACAACTCATAATGTAAATTAACTCACATGGCAGAGGTAAAATGGACATTTCATAGAAGCAAGCAGCTAGAAAACTCACTCTTTTATAATGGCCTGTAGGCAGTCAACATTTACCAAGAAGGAATTGACTTTTATATCCCTCATTGGACTTGAAATTTACATCTCAACGACAACTGCTAACGCATAGGTCAATTTGTGATTCAACCCACATAACAGGGGGTGATCTAGACATTTCGCATCCAATCAAGTAGCTGGAAAGTGGATACCAACAGGAAAATGACCCATAAAGCCCTCCCTCCACCTAAAATTACAATTCAATATCCATGCCACCAACCCATACAACTCATAATGTAAATTAACTCACATGGCAGGGGCAAAATGAATATTTCACGGAAGCAAGCAGCTAGAAAACTCACTCTTTTATAAATGTAAGAAATGGAGAGTTAAAAATCTCTACAAGATTTTACCAACCGATTTGTTTTCTCCAAAACACTAGTAAAGCTAGAACGAGGGTAATAACTACAAAAATGTGTTAGCAAACGGTTGAAATATGATATGATTGCTTTACAAAACCGTTAAAAACATTGAATTAGTGATTTCATCTCAAAAATTTAGAAAGCTATCAGTAACGTAAAAACATAAATAAAACTTAATACTTGAAATGTCACGTGAAATTTAGTACATAAGTATCTCATTGAAACATAAGAAATGACCGGATAAGATATGTATAAATGGTGTGCATAATAAGCTAAAATTAGTGATTTTTAAAGAGCATAGACAAATTGGTTAAAAAATTTATGTGAATTGTGTGATTACAAAACAGTTATAATGTGAAGATGTTTGAATTGATGAAAGTAATTATATGCCAAACAAGTAATTGAATAAGTGATATGTCAATAATTTATAGCTTAATTTTTTTACACTCATTAAAATAATTGTCTATAAAATTGATCAATTATTTAATCTACGATCATTATTTAGGTTATTTAGATGAAGGAAAACTATTATTTAAAAGAGAAAAGCATGGTAGCGTACTAAGCACTAGAACATTATTTTCCATGCCTACTCGTCTTGTAGGCAAAGGCTAAACTTGGTAGTTCATTGAAATATTTGGTCAAAGTACAACACCATAGAAACTTCCAATCATTTATTAATGTTCACTTTTACTCGCTAGCTCTCAATAAACTTTCGTACTTCTATCTAAGTAGTAAAATGCATGTGCTTTGCATGAGATCTAAAAAATCAAAATACAAATAGTGTAATGAAAAATATTTGAGAAGTATGGTTTTTAAAATAGATATAATATAAAAAAATATTTGGAAAACTTGATGATAAATTGATCATTTCTTTGTCTCTCTATATATATTAGGCTGAGAAGTTTTATGATTAATTAGGATTTTTTCAGGTGGTGGATGACTGACGGTTACCACATTGGAGTCTTCCTTGACCCATTTAGATTTGAGAATTATTTTAATAGTTTTCTCATAAATATCTTCAATATAATCAAGGAAAATATATTAACTTTATATTTTTGCATGAATACCTTCCATTCAGCAAGTATGGTTTTTCTTTGATCCATATTATACGAATCTTTGAATCTATTACGTCTAATAAGATTGGCTGGGTCACCATTGTGTTTATTTAGACTTGCCCAATCTGGTTTGTATTCTTCCTGCAGAATATTTGGATTTAAATTTTTATAATCTTTTAATTTTTGTTTTGATTCTTTAATCCTAAAATCTTGATCATTATTAATAGATAATCCAGAAAAGGAACTCTTAGGGGTACTAGACTGGTTATACTCCCTAAATTTAGAATTAAAAGATTGGTAATTAATTTTATTAGATTGTTTATTATTAAGGTTTGTTTGAGTTTCTTGGAAACTTATTCCTTTAGGTTCTAGACCTTTAATTTTTAAATTTTTTAATTCTTACTCTATTTGAATCTTAAAGGATAATTTAGAATTGGAATTCTTATTTTTATTGGGTATAGTCCATACCCTATCATTTACTTGATTAAAGTCTTCAGAATGATTTTGTTAATCATCTGAAAGGTATTCAAAATGATCATTCTGATCATCTGATGGGTATTCAAAATATTTATGATCTACTTGATCATCTGTAAATTCAAAATATTCATCATCCACTATGTTGGATATTGAAGATATTATAGACCTAATGCTACTAGAAGAACTACTTCTAGATAACCCACTCATTGCTCAAAATAACTAAATTATTCTTATTATTAAGAATTTCATATTGTATTTTTTGTTATTAACCTTGTGGTGACTTCTACAACCTCCTATTAGGCTTCACTATTCTCCCTTTCGCCTCTACAACCACCCTACCCTCGGGATTTACGTATCTAAGAGGTCTTACCTAGGTCCCTGAAGTTTAACCAAATAAAAGCTAGTACGTCAGCCTCTGATGAACAGATTCACAGATTAGGTAAACAAATAATACAGCGAAATAATCAATTATAAGAATAACCAGCCACTTGGACGGAGAGTGAGATTATAAATAAACAATTATTCATGTTAGCAAATAATATCAATAATTAAACCAGTCATAATAGGCGGTGAACAGTTTAATTAAGCAGATATTGAAGTAGAAACAATTAATGAAGAGTTTAATTAAGCAGATATTGAAGTAGAAACAGTTAATGAACAGTAATTATCCCCACCAGGTTTGGCTATGATACCAAAAGGTGCGGAATTGAACAGTATTTAAGAGTTGAGGATTAACAGAATTAAGGCTTCCTTGGAAATCTGATCCAGTGGGTGCTTCAGTTTCATCATATTGTTCAGACTTATTATCAAAGACTGGCTGACTAACTTGAGAATTTGTGGCTATGCCTTTAAGTTTTAAATTTTAAATTTTAAATTTCTTTATCTTCTTGTCTCTTAATACCCCCTCTTAAATACTGTTCAATTCCGCGCCTTTTGGTATCAGAGCTAAACCTGGTGGGGATAATTACTGTTCATTAACTATTTCTACTTCAATAACCTACTTAATTAAACTGTTCACCGCCTATTATGGCTAGTTATTGATAATATTGTTTACTTATTTACTTACATGAATGATTGCTTATATATAATCTTACTGTGAATCTGTTTATCAGAGGCTGACGTATCAGTTTCTATTTCTTTAGCTTCAGGGACCTAGGTAAGACCTCTAAGATACATAAATCCCGAGGGTATGGAAGTTGTAGAAGAGAAAGGGAGAATAGTGAAGCCTAATAGGAGGTTGTATAAGTCACCACAAGGTTAGTAACAAACAATACAATATGAAATTCTCAATAATAAGAATAATTTAGTTAGTTGAGCAATGAGTAGATTATTTAGGAGTAATTCTTCTAGTAGTAATAGGTCAACAATAACCTCAATACCTGACATAATAAATGATGAACACATAGAATTAACGGATGATCAAGTAGATCATAGGGTATGGAATATACCTAAAATCTCCAATAAAAATATTTATAAATCAACATGGTCTGTTGCTTCTTTCAAACCTCAGCATCATGTAAAAACAATTGAAAAAATATATGCTCTTGGAAAAGAGCATGAAACATGTCAATTATGTTCCTCTGATGCAATAAAGCATCATGTTCAAGAAGGATATAATTTCCTTCATTTTGGTTTAGTCCAGATTGGAGTAAAACCACTCACGAGAAGAGACCTAAATACCTCTGTCTGATTAGCCTTGCGAGATGCAACATTTACAAATTTTAATGATAGTATATTAGGTTTAATTGAATCTTCACTTTGTAATGGTCCAATTCATTTTGATTGTTTTCCTGATCTGTCTGTTAGTTTAGCAGAGCCCCATATTTTAAAATCATTAACTTTAAATATTAAAACTAGTGGTTACCAAGTCCTAGAAGGTACCCAGCCTCTAGCTTTAATTTTTAGAATACATTACAAAGTAACCAAAACAAATATGAACTTCCAAGCCATCAATAGGAGTCCAAAGAATCAAACCCTATTGATACAATCTAGTCAAAGTAATGCAAATATTAGAGTTTCTAAAATAATTAGGTGGACTGAAATTAATTTACCAACAAATTGGCTTTTAACTAATGAAAGTCAACCGACCCAAATTCAAAGACCAATTGAAGATGTAGATTACATCCAGTAGTAAATGGATGGTACTGTAAAAATTAACTTTCAAACATCTTCTAGTCCACAAATTAGGGAATATAGCCAGTCTAATACCCCTAGAAATTCCTTTTCTGAATCATCCATTGGTAATGATCAAAGTTTTAGGATTCAACACTTAGAACAAGAATTAAAGAAATTACAAATTAAAATTTTAAAACTTAAAGGCATAGCCATAAATTCTCAAGTTAGTCAGTCAATCTTTGATAATAACTCTGAACAATCTGATGAAACTGAAGCACCCACTGGATCAGATTTCGAAGGAAGCCTTAATTCTGTCAATCATCAACTCTTAGTTTTGAATATAGGAACCTTGAGTCAAGAATATAATCCAGATTGGGAAGGTCTGGCCCAACACAATAATGACCCAAACAATTTAGATAGACGTAATAGGTTTAGAGATTCGTATGATATGGATCAAAGAAAAGTCATACTTGCTGAATGGAAGACATTTATGCAAGAATTTAAAATTGATATATTTTTCTAGATTATGTTGAAGATATTTACGAAAGAAATATCAAAGTAATTTCAAATTATAAGTGGGTTAAGGAAGACTCTAGTGTAATTTTTACTAGTCATCCTCCTCATGAGAAAATTATGATTAATCATAAAAATTCTTTAATCACTGCTTCTCCTTTCAAAATTACAAAGGAAGAAGAACCAAACAAAAAAATAGTTGAACAACTCAACTATACTAACCAGAGCCTAATTACAATAGGAAAACAGTTAGACAAAATTAAAACTAAGGTTGATGTTCTCAATGAACCTACGCCTAGTGAAACCCTGAAAGAAAAATTCTTAATTAATCTTTCAGATAAAACCACTTTAAAAATTATTCCAATTAATAAAAAAATTGATAAAATGATTCAGGATTTAAAAGATAAATCTACTGAGCCATCTTTCTCTGTTAAGGTTGTTAACCAAGACAATAGTTTATATTCTAAGTCTGAAACAATTGATGAAATATTTCAAGAATTAAAAGTAATTAACCAAGACATAATACTGACTCAGATAGTCATAGGTCAGAATCAACTTACGAAAAATTATATGAGTGAAATATTGATGGTCTTTCTGAACAGGAAGTCCTCAATACATTACAACACATGGCAATGGTAGCTAATAGCTACATTACCTCTCACAGTTTACTTCATGAAGAAGTAATAAATCTTTTAGTCACAGGATTCATAGGAATGCTTCATTCCTGGTGGGAAAAACATCTCACACATGAATCCAAAATTTCCATCCTCACAGCAGTTAAGATTGATGCTGAAGGAAACCCAATTATTGGAGAAAATCAGGAAACAATACCTGATGGTATAAATATGCTCCTTTACACAATAATTGAACACTTCATTGGTACGCCAAGTAATATTACTTCGTGAATACATGATCAATTAACAAATCTTAGGTGTCCAACATTAAGTGATTTTAATTGGTATAAGAATATATTCTTATCTAGAGTGATGTCAAGGGATGATAGTAATCAACCCTTTTGGAAAGAAAAATTTATAAATGGATTACCCAATCTTTTTGCCCATAAGATAAGAACAGTCCTTAGTAATGACCTAGGAAATATAGACTATGATAGTCTAAACTATGGAACCATAATTACTATAATACAAAAAGAATGATTAAAAATGTGTGTTGATATGAAAATCAACAAACAAATTAAAAAAAGAAACTAAAACTGCTAAATATGAGTTAGGTAATTTCTGTGAGCAATACGGTTTACCCTCTATTGCCCCTTCTCAGAAGAATAGAAAACATTCTCATTTAAACCCTAGAAGGTCTCATAAGCCCTATAGGAAAAATTACCACAAACATAAGAATAAAAATTTTGATCAAAACTTTTCTAGGAATAAAAATTATTCAAGAAAAAAGTTTAATAAAAAATTTGATATGACTAATATTACGTGTTTCAAATGTGGTCAGAAAGGTCACCTTTCAAATACTTATCAAGTCAAGAATAAAATTAACCAATTAAAAATTTCTGAAGAAGATAAACAGGAATTGTTTAGAATCTTAGAAACAATAGATTATTATAATAGTAATAGTGAAGATTTAGGAGAATATGAAACCCCTGAATCCTCTGAAACTGATTTCTCAAGTTCTGACAGTGATTCTCCTAACATCACTATGGGATGTAGGGATAGTTGTTGTCAAAAAATCAATGTCCTAAATAAAAATGAAGAAAAAGAAACCCTCTTGTTAGATCTAATTTGTAAAATTGAAAATCCTGAATTGAAACAAGAATACCTTGAAAGACTTAAGAAAATAGTTCTAAAGAAAGAAAGTACGAAATCTAATAATAATAATACTGCAAGTCTTTCACAGACCCTTGAAAAATTCAATAAGATAAAAGGGAAAGAAAAGGAAGTTACCCTACAGGAACTTCAAAAGGAAATTAAAGATATCAAGATTGAAATAAAAGATTTGAAGAATTCAAACACTAAAATAAAAGAAGAATTAAATCTTTTAAAAATATAAAATCTAATTAACAAACAAGAATTATGTGAACCTAGTAAATTACTAATCTCGGATAATGAGGGTGAAGAACCCATAAACTATCAAGAAGGAGATGAACATTTCATCCAAATCCTCAATCATATAAAAATAAAAAAATGGCACATAATGGTTCGAATAATCATACAAGATTTCGATTTTACAACAACGGCTCTTGTAGATTCGGGAGCAGATTTGAATTGTATGCAGGAAGGACTAGTTCCTTCAAAGTACTTTAAGAAGAGGAAAGAGTCTCTGTCTTCTGCCAATGGTACCCGAATGCATATTAATTATGAAATCCCCAAAGTTCATATTTTTCAAGATAATATATGTTTTAAAACATCATTTGTCTTAGTAAAAAATATGATGGAT
Source organism: Datisca glomerata (assembly GCA_003255025.1). Lineage (NCBI taxonomy): Eukaryota > Viridiplantae > Streptophyta > Magnoliopsida > Cucurbitales > Datiscaceae > Datisca > Datisca glomerata. Next base: position 64,797 of record QANY01002751.1, read on the forward strand.
AAAATAATTTTGGGTTTATCATTCATCTCTTTGTTATATCCTTTCACAACAGAGTATGATGGAATAATTACTTATCCCATAGATGAACCGGTTAAATTCAAATTTCTTTCTTTTCCCCACAATGAGAATTTAAAAGATTTAAAACAAAATTCTATTTTCAAATCCATAAATATAATCTCTTGCAGAAAGAAACTTGAGACTTGAGAATTCCGACCAACTGCAAAATGGAAAGGAAGAACCCAGGATACTTAGTAAAAATTCTTTTAAAATCAAAAAATTAATGGCAGAATAGCCGCATTTTGTTCAAAATCCCCATTTATTAATTATGGTCATAATGGAGTTGAATATCCAAGAAATGACTGGATTAATGAATTGGATGAACTTTTAGAAGATGTTGGATTAAAGGATAACTTTCATGCAGCATTAATTCAGTGGTGTGAAAAAGGTGGAAAAATAGGTTTTCATAAAGATAATGAAATTTGTTATGATGACAGTAAAATTTTAACCATAAACGTTTTGGGACAAGCAGTATTTAAAATTGAATTTTCAAATAAAATAATAGAAGAATTTCTGATTCCAGAAGGAACATTCTTCATCATGCCTGACGGATTTCAAAAGAGTCATAGGCATGCAGTAGAATCCTTAACTGAAAGGATTAACATTACGCTCAAAAATCATGTGAGAATGATGAATGACTCGATAATAGAAGAGTCTTTGACTCAACAGTTGGCTCTTAAGGCTCAAATCAAATAGGAGTCTTCTACTCCTAACCAAGCCCAATCAACAACACTTGAGTCCAATGGACTCAATCATCAATCAACCAACCAACTTGACTCATTCCCAATGTCCTTCGATGCCCAATTAATTTCAAAATACAAGAATTCATCATTTGCTTTTCAAAAAATGGCCAGTGAAAATATATTTCATATTGAGCCTCCATTTGCCCATTTGAACGATCTTACTCAAATTTTCAAAGCCCATTTCATCCCTAAATTTCATTATGTCCCTGGACATAATAACAAAAACCTTAGTTTTTATAGAAACATTCTCTTGAAAACAGAATCCATAAAAATTAGCCCGATCAGAAATTCTAAAGAAAAAATCATTTACCATTCTTTCTCTATCCTCAGAATCATAACTATGGAGGATTGGAAAATCCATCCTTCAAGTTTCAAAACAATTTTAGATAGAAAACAATATAATTATTTTAACTACATTGATGCATGGCACAATATTTTCTTGCATCAAAATAGTGATTTCTCTCACCTTTGATTTTTAAATTTTGATAAGAACTTCAAAATCAATTTACCAAGCTGGTTCTTAAAATGGTGGTCCATTCATGGTTTTACCTTAAAACTTTTTCCAATTGATTTACAACAATGTTTCAATTTATTTTTAAAGGTTTACAAGCCATCACCAATTGAGGTTTTATTTCCCCAAATACTTTGTTTTTCAATAAAATACAAAATACCTTGGATTTTGAAATGGCAATACTCGATTGAAAAATGAATTTTCACCAGAGAATATTATGTTAAATGGTGGGATAAGTTGAATACCAAGAAAATTATTGCATCCATCAATTATAAATGCAAGTATCCATCCCAATATGAGACTTGCAAATTAATGAGCCCATTAACCTAGCTACACAAATAAAAATATCTAATCCAAATTCTTCCAAACCAAAATCAAAGCCCAAATGCAAACCCTTTCCAAGGGATAAATCAAGGGACACAACTCCAAAGTCTAAATAAAAGAAAAAATTACTCCAAGAAATACTTCTCCTTTTGGAGAAAAATATTGAATCTGACTCTGAATCACCTCCAGAATCAAGTTCTTAAACAAATCCAGGAAAACCACTCTTCAGCAATTGAAGGACTCATCCAATAATGATGATCTGAGTAAGAAATCAGATGAAATAAGTAGAGAATTTATCTTTGACAAACTACCAATGTTTGAATAAAGGTATTTGATTATTCATGATGGCACCTTGACCCAATGCAACGGTCATGATGATCTCCAAGAAAAATAATAATCAATAATCATAAAACACAAGAGTCCAAAACAACGATTGTCAAGGACCAAAGTATACAGTATCAATGACTTTCAAAAAAACAGCAACAATGACCTCCAAGGATGAAGGCACAAAAATTGAGATAGCAATTATCAAGGGATCCAATGTACAACAGTCTCAATGACATTTCAACCACAAACAATCATGATAGAGTAATTATGAAGACACGAAGACCGAGATAACAATTATCGAGGGATCTTTATATTTTTATCTTCTTTTATCATTGTACTTTTACTATTTTTAGTCAAAAGTAGACAAAAGTAGAAATGTAAAATGTTTTTTACTTTTGTAGAATAGAATAGTTCAGGTTAGTGATGGGTTCCCGGAGAACTCCACTTTCCTTAGCTATAAATAAGCAGTCTCTCCCATTTGTGAATCAGAACTCGTTTTACAACTCTTATTATTTGAGAGCTAAAACCCATTTTGTGAAACAAAGCTTTCTTCTTCTACTCCTCTTTTGTAAATCTTTTCTTCTTTTTTCTTCAACATAAATTAGTGAGCGGGAGCACTAATTTATTGTTGCCAATAAACTCTGTTTGTGTAAGTCTTTAATCTTACACCATAATACAGTAATTATTTTTACTATTTATTCATACAATTTTTACTGTTTATCTTCTTACCTCTTAATACCCCCTCTTAAATATTGTTCAATTCCACGCCTTTTGGTATCAGAGCCAAACCTGGCGGGGATAATTACTGTTCATTAACTGCTTCTACTTCAATAACCTGCTTAATTAAACAGTTCACCGCCTATTATGGCTGGTTATTGAAGTAGAAATAGTAATGAATAGTAATTATCCCCACCAGGTTTGGCTCTGATACCAAAAGGCGCTGAATTGAACAGTATTTAAGAGGAGGTATTAAGAGGCAAGAAGATAAACAATAAAAACTGTTTACTAAATAGTAAAAACAATTACTGTATTATGATGTAAGATTAAAGACTTACACAAACAGAGTTTATTGGCAACAATAAATTAGTGCTCTGGCTCAATAATTTACGTTGAATAAAGAAGAAGAAAATATTTACAAAAGAGGAGTAGAAGAAGAAAGCTTTGTTTCACAAAACAGGTTTTAGCTCTCAAATAGTAAGAGTTGTAAAACGAGTTCTGATTCACAAATGGGAAAGACTACCTATTTATAGCTAAGGAAAATGGAGTTCACCGGGAACCCATCACTTACCTGAACTATTCTATTCTATAAAAGTAAAAATATTTTACATTTCTTCTTTTGACTAAGAATAGTAAAAAGTACAATGATTACAAAGATACTAATTTACAAAGAATCTTTAGTAGACGAAGCCCTTTGTAGTCGACATGATTGGTTGAGACTGTTGGTGGATTATTGCTATCCTTATCTCGTCCTTTGATTATGTTGAAGGGCATGATGGTCATTGCATTGTGTTTTTTTTATCATGATTGCTTAAATATTTTATTTTTTCAATAATGAAACTATTCATCTTCATCTTCACTGAGGTCCACATCCTCAAAAGGGTCTTGAGAATCTTGGAAGGGATCATGGGCTCATCAGGGAAGAGACTGAACATGAGATTTTCCCTTTGACTCTTTTTATTTTTGATTGGGTGACTTGATTCTACTGACGATTCAGAGTTAGAATTAGAATTTTCCAGAAGGAGGAGCATTTTTTGTATTAACTCCTGCTTTTCTTTTGATTTTTTAGACTTATTTTTACCTTTTGAAGAAGGCCTTGTGGTGGATTTTGAATTTTGGGAGGAGTCTGATAATTGCTTAATTTGTAAAGCCTGATTATCTGGTTCCTTAATTTTTAAGGTGGCCACTGGAGGCTTGGGATATTTTGTCTGAGGGTGAGATTTTGCCAATTCTTCATGTATGGAGGCAGATATTTTTAGTGTATTGAATTTGTCCCACCATTTTACATAGTATTGTCTGGTGAGAATTTCTTATTCAATGGTGTATTGCCATTTAAGGATCCAAGGGATTTTGAACTTATTTACAAAATAAATTATTAGTGGAAAAGAGGCATCGACTGTTGAGGGTTTAAATAATTTTAAAAATAAGCTATAATTTTGTTGTAAATCAATTGGAAAAATCTCAAAGACAGGGCCATGGATTGACCACCATCTTAAAAACTATTTTGGTAAATTAATTTTGAAATTTTTGTCAAAATTTAAAAACCAAGAGTGGTTAAATTCTCTATTTTGATGCAAGAAAATTGTTTGTGATGCATCAATATAGTCAAAATAATTATATTGATTTTTTATTCAAAAGCGGTTTTAACCCTGAGGGATGGATTTTCCTTTCCTCCAAAGTTATTATTTTGAGGATATAAAATGAATGATAGAGGATTTTTCCTTCTGCACTGTTTATTGGTTTGATATTTATTGATCTTGTTTCTAGGAGAAGATCTCTATAGAAACTAAGGGTTTTGTCCTTGTGTCCAGGGATAAAATGGGAATCAGGAAGGAAATGAGCCTTCACTATTTCTATCGGATTTTTGAAATGGGTGAATGGGTGTTCAATATAGAAGAGATTTTTACTGGGGGGGTTTTCTGTAATAAGGAGAAGATTTTCTATAATTGGTGAATGGTTGGTTAATGACCAATTGTGGGTCAAATGGTTTAGAAACTGCAAATGGGTCAAATTTATTGACCAAAGCATTTTGGTAATTAGGCCTGGTGGACCCAAGAACCGTTAAATGGGTATTTCTAGGAGTAGAAGACTCCTATTTGATTTGGGCCTTAAGGGCTAATTGATGTGTGGAGGTTTCTCCTTTGGTCATTTTCCCGTGAGCTTGGGGCCTAGACCCCATCCATTTGTTGCCCCTGCAGGATTCACGTGTTAAAAACTCAGGGACTGAATTATCAACTCCTTTAATAAATTCAATATTGAAATCAAATATACTAAGTATAGATTGCCATCTAGCAAAGATTTGTTTGAAAGCTATATTTTTTAACATCCTTTTCTAGAACATGCTTAGCAGATTTGCAATCAATTTTTAGCAAGATTTTTTTATTTAGCAAGTCATCTTGGAATTTTACTGTAATTAATTTGTGATTGAGACCACGTTCAAGATGTAAACCTAACAATTTGTTCAGGTACTTCTGGGGAAATATTTTATAATAGGATGCCTCCATATCCAATTTCAGAGGCATCAGTTTGGACAAATTTAAAAGAATTATTAGTGAGAATGCCAAGACAAGGAAGTGTCTTAACATGAGTTTTAATTTTTCTGATTAAATCAGTGTGGACAGTTGTCCAAGAAGGAGGATTCTTTTTAAGCCTGTCAAAGAGAGGCTTACAATCAATTCTCATTTTTATTGTAAAAATCAGATATGTAATTTAAAGATCCTAGAAACCTTTGCAATTTTGTTTTATCTAGAATTTCATTGGGGAATTTGTCATCAAATTATATTACCCTGTCAATTGGCTTGATTATAGAATGGTGTATTTTGAATCCTAAGAATCCAATCTTAGATTGAAATAATTTAATTTTGCTTGCAGAGATAACTAGACCATTTTGTTTTATTATCCTAACAAATGATTCAAGGTGCCTCCAATGTTGTTCTATTTTTTTTTTAGAAAATAAGAACATCATCAATGTAAAGAATTGAGAAATTAGTAAATTGATTAAAGATTTCATTCATTATATTTTGAAATTCACTAGGAGGATTTTTAAGGCCAAAAGGCATTACGTTCCACTCATAATGGCCAAATGGAGTTACATATGCTATTTTGTATTTATCACTTTCGTTTATCTGAATTTGCCCAAATCCAGATTTCATATCAAATTTAAAGAATATTACTGCATCTCCAAGTCTATTTATTAAATCTCTTTTGTTTGGTATTGAATATCTTATCTATTCTAAAATATTATTAAGGGGATTATAATTGATTACTAAACGAGGAACTCCTCGTTCGATTTCACTGGCCTTCTGGACATAAAAGGCCGAGCAAGACCAAGGAGATTTGCTTTTTCTAAATATTCTTATTGAGAAGTTCCGTAATTTCCTTTTTACAAAACACAAGCATTTCTGAATTCATCTAAATTGGTCTTGCCTTTGTTGGGATATTCTTTTCATCAAATCTTTTAATATAGGGAAGATTGACAGCATGTTGCTTTCTGTGCCAGAAAGCATTGGGAATATCAGAACATAATTCTTTACAGATTTTTTGTTCAAATATTTTAATTTTGTTTTGAAGATTAGAACTTGGAAGTTGTTCTTCAATTCTATTAAATTTATTCATTTCATAAAAACATAATTATTTTTCCTTATAGGAAATGAGATTTATTGAATTTGAGATAGATTTTTTTTAGTTTTTAATTTTTCATTACTGGGAAAAGAGAGGAATTTAAATTTTATTGGTTTATTCATGACATAGGTAATTATACCATCATACTCTGTTGAAAATGGATATAGCAGAGCAATAAATGGTAGACCTAGGATAATTTTGTCAGTCATATTTTTTACTAAGACAAATGATATTTTAAAACATACATTGTCTTGGCAAATATGAACTGTGGGTATTTCATAATTAATATGCATACGAGTACCATTAGCAGAGGACAAAGATTCTTTTGTCTTTCTAAATTACTTGGTTGGAACTAGTCATTTCTGCATACAATTTAAATCTGCTCCCGAATCTACAAGAGTCATGGTTGTAAAATCGAAATCTTGAATGATTATTCTACCATTATGTGCCATTTTTTTTATTTTTATATGATTGAGGATTTGGATGAAATGTTCATCTCTTTCTTGGTAGTTTATGGGTTCTTCACCCTCATTATCCGAGATTAGTAATTTACAAGGTTCACATAATTCTTGTTTGTTAATTAGATTTTCTATTTTTAAAAGATTTAATTCTTATTTTGTTTCAGTGTTTGAATTCTTCAAATATTTTATTTTGATCTTGATATTTTTAATTTCCTTTTGAAATTCCTGTAGGGTAACTTCATTTTCTTTCCCTTTTATCTTATTGAATTTTTCAAGGGTCTGTGAATTATTAGATTTCGTACTTTCTTTCTTTAGAACTATTTTCTTAAGTCTTTCAAGGTATTCTTGTTTCAATTCAGGATTTTTAATTTTGAAAATTAGATCTAACAATAGGGTTTCTTGTTCTTCATTTTTATTTAGGACATTGATTTTTTGACAACAACTATTCCTACATCCTATAGTGATGTTAGGAGAATCACTGTCAGAACTTGAGGATTCAGTTTCAGAGGATTCAGGGGTTTCATATTCTCCTAAATCTTCACTATTACTGTCATAATAATCTATTGTTTCTAAGATTCTAAACAATTCATGTTTATCTTCTTCAGAAATTTTTAATTGGTTAATTTTATTCTTGACTTGACAAGTATTTGAAAGGTGACCTTTTTACCACATTTGAAACACGTAATATTAGTCTTATCAAATTTTTTATTAAACCTTTTTCTTGAATAATTTTTATTCCTAGAAAAGTTTTTATTCTGAGAAAAGTTTTGATCAAAATTTTTATTCTTATGTTTGTGGTAATTTGGCTTATAAGACCTTCTAGGGTTTAAATGAGAATGTTTTCTATTCTTCTGAGAATGGGCAATAGAGGGTAAACCGTATTGCTCACAGAAATTACCTAACTCATATTTAGCAGTTTTACTTTCTTTTTTAATTTGTTTGTTGATTTTCATATCAACACACATTTTTAATCCTTCTTTTTGTATTATAGTAATTATGGTTTCATAGGTTAGACTATCATAGTCTATATTTCCTAGGTCATTACTAAGGACTGTTCTTATCTTATGGGCAAAAAGATTGGGTAATCAATTTATGAATTTTTCTTTCCAAAATGGTTGATTACTATCATCCCTTGACATTACTCTAGATAAGAATATATTCTTATACCAATTAAAATCACTTAATGTTGGACACCTAAGATTTGTTAATTAATCATGTATTCGCGAAGTAATATTACTTGGCGTACCAATGAAGTGTTCAATTATTGTGTAAAGGAGCGTATTTATACCATCAGGTATTGTTTCCTGATTTTCTCCAATAATTGGGTTTCCTTCAGCATCAATCTTAACTGCTGAGAGGATGGCAATTTTGGATTCATGTGTGATATGTTTTTCTCACTAGGAATGAAGCATTCCTGTGAATCCTGTGACTAGAAGATTTATTACTTCTTCATGAAGTAAATTGTGAGAGGTAATGTAGCTATTAGCTACCATTGTTATGTGTTGTAATCTATTAAGGACTTCCTGTTCAGAAAGACCATCAATGTTGCACTCATATAATTTTTCTACAGAAACAGAAAACTGATTAACAAGAGATGATTCAGTAATGTGAATATCAGGAGGCATGGGCTTCTTATGCCATTTTCTTTCTAATTTATTAATTTTTAAATTTTTAAATGATTTTTCAATGTTGTTCATATTTGAAAATTCATCTATTGCAGATGATTCGTAAGTTGATTCTGACCTATGACTATCTGAGTCAGTATTATCATCTTGGTTAATTACTTTTAATTCTTGAAATGTTTCATCAATTGTTTTAGACTTAGAATATAAACTATTGTCTTGGTTAACAACCTAACAGATGATGATGACTTAGTAGATTTATCTTTTAAATCCTGAATCATTTTATCAAATTTTTTATTAATTGGAATAATTTTGAAAGTGGTTTTATCTGAAAAATTTATTAGAGGTTTTTCTTTCAGGGTTTCACTAGGGTTAGGTTCATTGAGAACATCAACCTTAGTTTCAATTTTATCTAACTGTTTTCCTATTGTAATTAGACTCTGGTTAGTATAGTTGAGTTGTTCAACTACTTTTTTGTGTGGTTCTTCTTCCTTTGCAATTTTGAAAGGAGAAGCAGTGATTAAAGAATTTTTATGATTAATCATAATTTTCTCATGAGGAGGATGACTAGTAGAAATTACACTAGAGTCTTCCTTAACCCACTTATAGTTTGAAATTACTTTGATATTTTTTTCGTAAATATCTTCAACATAATCTAGAAAAAATATATCAATTTTAAATTCTTGCATAAATGCCTTCCATTCAGCAAGTATGACTTTTTTTTATCCATATCATACGAATCTCTGAACCTATTACGTCTATCTAAATTGTTTGGGTCATTATTGTGTTGGGCCAGACCTTCCCAATCTAGATTATATTCTTGACTCAAGGTTCCTATATTCAAAACTAAGAGTTGAGGATTGACAGAATTAAGGCTTCCTTCGAAATCTGATCCAGTGGGTGCTTCAGTTTCATCAGATTGTTCAGACTTATTATCAAAGACTGGCTGACTAACTTAAGAATTTGTGGCTATGCCTTTAAGTTTTAAATTTTAAATTTTAAATTTTTTTAATTCTTGTTCTAAGTGTTGAATCCTAAAACTTTGATCATTACCAATGGATGATTCTAAAAAAGAATTTCTAGGGGTACTAGACTGGTTATATTCCCTAATTTGTGGACTAGAAGATGTTTGAAAGTTAATTTTTACAATACCATCCATGTACTGTTGGATGTAATCTATATCTTCAATTGGTCTTTGAATTTGGGTCAGTTGACTTTCATTAGTTAAAAGCCAATTTGTTGGTAAATTAATTTCAGCCCACCTAATTGTTTTAGGAACTCTAATATTTGCATTACTTTGACTAGATTGTATCAATAGGGTTTGATTCTTTAGACTCCTATTGATGGCTTGAAAGTTCATATTTGTTTTTGTTATTTTGTAATGTATTCTAAAAATTAAAGCTAGAGATTGGGTACCTTCTAGGACTTGGTAACCACTAGTTTTAATATTTAAAGTTAATGATTTTAAAATATGAGGATCTGCTAAACTAACAGATAGATTAGGAAAACAATCAAAATAAATTGGACCATTACAAAGTGAAGATTCAATTAACCCTAATATACTGTCATTAAAATTTGTAAATGTTGCATCTCGCAAGGCTAATAAGACAGAGGTATTTAGGCCTCTTCTCGTGAGTGGTTTTACTCCAATCTCGACAAAACCAAAATGAAGGAAATTATATCATTCTTGAACATGATGCTTTATTGTATCAGAGGAAAGTAATTGACATGTTTCATGCTCTTTTCCAAGAGCATATATTTTTTCAATTATTTTTACATGATACTGAGATTTGAAAGAAGCAACAGACCATGTTGATTTATAAATATTTTTATTGAAGATTTTAGGTATATTTCATACCCTATGATCTACTTGATTATCTGTTAATTCTATGTGTTCATCATTTATTATGTCAGGTATTGAGGTTATTGTTGATCTATCACTACTAGAAGAATTACTCCTAAATAATCTACTCATTGCTCAACTAACTAAATTATTCTTATTATTGAGAATTTCATATTGTATTGTTTGTTACTAACCTTGTGGTGACTTCTACAACCTCCTATTAGGCTTCACTCTTCTCCCTTTCTCCTCTACAACTACCCTACCCTCGGGATTTACGTATCCAAGAGGTCTTACCTAGGTCCCTGAAGCTAAAGAAATAAAAACTGATACGTCAGCCTCTAATAAACAGATTCACAGATTAGGTAAACAAATAATACAGAGAAATAATCAATTGTAAGAATAACCAGCCACTTGGGCAGAGAGTAAGATTATATATAAGCAATTATTCATGTAAGCAAATAAGTAAACAATATTATCAATAACCAGCCATAATAGGCGGTGAATAGTTTAATTAAGCAGGTTATTGAAGTAGAAACAGTTAATGAACAGTAATTATCTCCACCAGGTTTGGCTCTGATACCAAAAGGCGCGGAATTGAACAGTATTTAAGAGGGGGTATTAAGAGGCAAGAAGATAAACAGTAAAAACTGTTTACTAAATAGTAAAAACAATTAATGAACAGTATTGGACCCTCCATATATATATATATATAAAGTTGTAGGGAAAAATATAAATTGGACCCTCCAACTATAAAGTTATTATCATTTATAATCTTAAACTATTATTTTCGCCATTTACAACTTTCAAGCTATTGCTTACTGTTAAATATAACCTTCCGTCTACAGAGCCGTTAGTGAGGCTTAGAACGACGTTGTTTTGATTTATTAAAATTCAAAAGAGATCTCTATCAAACTACGTGATTTTGGACCTCTCAAAACGCAACCCTTACCGCCCACTCAGCTCGATTAAACTCAAACCCTATCAAAATACGCCCATTCTCCCAGCTCGTCATCTCCCTCACTCTCCAATAAGGCAATGAGGTCATAATCATCTTTATTATAACTAGTTTTCTTAGAGGAATGACCAGATTTGTGAGTAAGCCTCCAATCTCCACAAAGTTTCCCCTGGAGTGGACCGATCTTGAAAGGGCAAAAGTAGTAAGAAGTCTTCTAATTGAGCTTAAATTAACGGACTCGTAAGTGTTGGATCGAGTTTTAAAAATTTAGAAAAAATAATAAACCACGAATGGTTCGTGGACGTAAAATCAAAAAATTTCCATATCAAATATTTAATCATATTAAATATAAAACTTTTTATGATCATGCATTTTAAGATTGACGTAGATGTGGAAATAATATTATACCGTTCTTGTATGGAGAAGTTCTAACTTGGTGGAATCCAATTGATTACCTTCCGTTCTTCATTCTTCATAAAACTTGAATCATTATTTGTACCAACAATCAACCGTAAGATTCAGAAGTATGTCTTAATAGAATGTCGTCAGAAATTGAGTGTAGGGTCTCAAACAACAGAAGAAAAAAAAACAAAATTTTCTCTTCTTCCTCTAGATTTCAGCGACAATAGGGAGGGGAGAAAAAAACTACTTTCTTTACTCTGTGTAATCACACACTATGATTAGGGTTGTGTTAACCCACATAGAAAGGCAACCCTAATACCATTCCTTATATAAAAATTATGAAATTTACACTTATACACATAGACTGTAAATTGCCGAAATTCTCCTCCGTCTATTGTAATTGTCAAAATTTTACATCTCCCTAGAGCCAATACTATGTTCAAATTCATCAATCCAAATTGATAAATTAAATTGATCTCCAACGATTAATTAATTAATTAATTTTATTTACTAATTATCTAATAATTAGAAAATAACTATTAATTAATTTTTGCTCTTCACTACTTTAGTGAGGTATACATTGGTCCAAAATACGTTTTGGTCCAACTTATGTTATTTCATATTCTTGTCCTTATGAACTATTTTTTAAACTGAATGGACTCATATGAATAAAACTATAGGATTCAAATAATCGGCGAATTTATCTCTATAAATTCGAGACATATTTAATCATGACATCATATAACTCTACTATAGGTTCAATGTCAAATCAACATTCGATTCATATGTGCTACATTTTATATTAGTGCAAATAAACACTTTTTATTTCACGATCCATAGAATATTTTGCTATATTACCCTTCGTGAATATCAGTAACAATAGATGTAAAATTATCATTTTACCCATCTAGTCACTATTTTCTTAACTCATTTATTGACTGTGAATAAGAAAGATATAATAGTGAATTGTCTCACACAGTTCACCATGTCTTATTCAACGATTCATTTCATTGAGTACCTGGCCAGTTTTACTTCTTCATACACCCATAAAAAAAACATAAGGTGATATTGTTGCATTTTTTAATCTCACCATGAATTCCATATCTGTGAATATTGTAACTCCAAAATAGTTGAATCACGATCCCAACAGTCGAGGTATTGTCCGGCAATTCAAACTCACTTATTTGGCAATTCAAACTAAGTCAAGTTTCATATTCATCTCAGAATTAAGGTGTAAACAATTAGATTTAGAGCTAGATAAGCAGCTTTGCTCCAAACTAATTTGTTACTGGCCCATTCAATATATTTCATAACATGACTAGGTCAATCGTTGGAGTCTACACTCGCATGTCCCAAGATCGGCATCCTTTGGTTCAACGTAAGAGTTGTAGTCGGATTTGATTGCCTAGTTGATCTTAAGCCTGTGAATAATGTTCTGAACCATTTCAGAATAGTTTATCTAGAAGAATCATCATTCTTTACTCTTCTTACGTTGACAATAGTTTTAGAACTTGAGTAAATTATAAACACACTTTAATTAATAGAAAAACATTCATTCATTCATTAAATTCAGTAATATAAAATGTCTGAGAAATAACTACATACTCATAAATAGTTAATACATCATTCTTTATTGACATAATTCTAACAATCTCCCACTTGGATTAAAGTAGTCGTGTACAATCTCGTATTCCTATGACCTCCAGATGAATATCAAAGACTTTACTGTTTAAAGTCTTCGTGAACGGATCTACCAGGTTGTTGACCGTCGATATGTGTGTTACTACAATATCTGCACGCCGAACAATATATCTAATTGTTGGTTGTCAAGGCGTGTGCGCAGGGAAGCGTGTGCTACGAGCCCATTTAAAAATTAAACTTTTAATAAAGATTGAATCTTTGAATTGAATAAAACTTGCGCAACGTCACGATAACCAAATAAAAAACTTTTTTATTGAAAACTCTTTTTCAATCAGTCAGGATCCATTATATATTCATACATTAAATCTACAACTTACAAGATTATGAATCATATACCCCTTGTAGTTTATATCAAGCGTCTTACAAAACCGATCAATCCTCCGTTCCATGAAACTGTTCCAACGATCAGTAGACTCTGAGATCCACACCAAGATCTTCCAAGTCAATTTTCAATGCACTAGGACGTGTGTGGGCACGTAGAATATTACAAGACACTTTTTCTGTCTCTAGATGTACTCAACACATGAGATCTAGAGATTTACTGAGAATGAATTTTGGAGATGATTCTCTAAATGAACGCGATGATCACTCTTTCAGAGTTTTGATTAATTATTAATCACAGAGAAATTTTATTCTGACAACAATTGTGTTTCAATTCATCCTTGATTGATGAACTGATGAACTTATTCATCAACTGAGGTCATCAGCATAATATATGTATCTTTTCTAGATAATGACGCATCATATATTTAGGGATAATTAGAAATAATATTTATTTGTAAAATTACCAATTGCAGTAAGACCCACTGTAACTATGCACATCTGCAGCGCCACATGGCACTACAATAGTCCATGTCAATTTTTGATATCCAACAGTGATTGACACGTGACAACTACTATGAATTAAATATTTATTTTAATCACATAAATATCTAGATATCAGTTAATTCAAAATTAACATATCTGATTATCTCTATCAACTAACTTATCTGTTATTTCACAAATAACAAATTTAGTTGATTCAAATTATTATCTAATAATTATTTAATTATCTAATTTCAAAATTAGATATTCTGTCTCACTTATCGATAATTAAAAAAATAATCGATAATTATTTACGTATATATAATTTTCGAAATTTAAATATAATTTAATTAATTAATTTATCTGTTATACAAACAATTAACAAATTTAGTTGATTCAAATTATTATCTGATAATTATTTAATTATCTAATTTCAAAATTAGATATTCTGTATCATTTATCGATAATTATTTATGTATATATAATTTCTAAAATTTATATATAATTCAATTAATTAATTAATCACACATAATTATGTACTTGCCCAAGAATAAAAATTCACAACAATCTCCCACTTGCCCTAAAGTAAATGTGGCATTTCCCTCAATCTCATGTTACGCATGTGACCCTCAAATAACTTCGCAGTAAGTGTCTTTGTAAAAGGATTAGCCAGGTTTTGTTCCGACACTATCTTCATAACAGTCACATCCCTTCGATGCACAATCTCTATTATAAGATGATATTTCTTTTCTATATGCTTGCTCCTCGTATGACTCCTTGGTTCCTTGGAATTCACTACCACCCCATTGTTATCACAGTACGGGATCAGTGGCTTGTCCATATCAGGAACTACTTCCAAATTAGTATAGAACTTTCTGAGTCATACCGCTTCTTTCGTAGCTTCACATGTCGCTATATATTCGACTTCCAGAGCAGAATTTTTAATGCTAGATTATTTAATATTTCTTTAGACTATAGCTCCCCCACCTAAGATGAATACTGATCCAAACGTCGACTTTCGACTATTTCTATCTGATTGAAAATCAGAATCAGTATATCCAGTGAGGTTCACGTCTCCACCTGAACAAACAAGCATATAGTTTCTCGTTCTCCTAAGATGCTTGAGAACATGCTTTATTGTAATCCAGTGTTCCAAACCAATATTCGATTGATAACGACTGATAATTCTCACTGCATAACATATGTCTGGTCTTGTACACGACATGGCATACATGAGACTTCCTTCTTAGGTGTCTTAGGACATTGTTCCTTGGAGAGGACAATTCCACGTATGGTCAGTAGTTGACCTTTCTTGAAATTCTCCATAGAGAATCTCTACAACACCTTATCAATATAAGATGTCTGAGAAAGTGCCAAGAGCTTATTCTTTCTATCCCTTAGGATTTGGATGCCTAGAACATAGCTCGCCTCTCCTAAATCTTTCGTTTGAAATTTCTCAGTTAACCACTTCTTTACATTTGACAAAGTTTCTACATCATTCTCAATTAGTAGAATATCGTCAACATAAAGAACTAAGAAAACCACTATTTTATCTTTGATGTATTTATAAACACAAGCTTCGTGAACATTTTGCTCAAAATCATAAGACTTTATAATTTCATCAAAGGTAAGATTCCAAGATCTAGATGTCTGCTTTAATCCATAAATGGATTTAAGCAACTTACATACTTTCTGATCTTTGTCCTTTTGTACTAAACCTCCTGGTTTCATCATATAGATGCTTTCTTCAAGAGAGTCATTCAGAGAAGCTGTCTTGACATCCATTTTCCATATCTCAAGTCAAAACTAGCGGCTATGGACAAAAGGATGTGAATGGATTTGAGCATGGCCACATGAGAGAATGTCTCTTCATAATCGACTCCTTGCCTTTGTGTATAGCCCTTGGCTACTAACCGTGCTTTGAAAGTCTTAACTTTTCCATTTGCACATCTTTTTTTCTTGAAAATCTATTTATATCCAATGGGCCTGACATCTTCAGGTGGATCTAAAAGTTCCCAGACGGAATTGGAATATATAGATTTTATTTCCTACATTTGCATCTTGCCATTTCTCCTTTTCAGAATCATCCATTACTTCTTCATAAGATAATGGATTGTCCTTATCAGTGTCTGACACTAGAATATGTGCTTCTATTTTATAGCAAACTAGTTCTCTCACAACCCTCCCACTACTTCGTTGCATCAGGGTTTCCTTTGCACGAGCTATGGTTTCTCTAGTTTGTCGTTTATCAAAAGAAATTGAAGGTGGTCTGATCTCATCAGCCACTAATTTCTTGAGAACAAATTTACTACGAGATTTGTAGTTTTGCATATAGTCATGCTCAAGGAAGGTTGCATTTGTCAAAACACACACATTTTGATCGTTATGACTATAAAAGTACTCACCTCTAGTCTCTAGAGCATAGCCTACGAATATGCATACTTTAGAATTATTGTCTAACATTTTGGTCTTGGGTCTGAGAACGTGAGTTGGACACGCCCATATATGAAAATGACACAAACAAGATTTGGATCAATTCCATAACTCTAACGGCGTCTTGCTTACAGACTTAGAGGGCACTACATTCAAAATGTATGTAGCCGTGTGTAATGCATATCTCTAAAATGTAAGTGACAGTGATGACTAGCTTAACATCGACCTAACCATATCCAACAAGGTTCGGTTTCTCCTTTCTGCAACACCATTTTGTTGTGGTGTTCCAAGTGCTATGAGTTGGGATAGGATTCTACACTCCAGTAAATAATCCTTGAATTCTAAATTCAAGTATTAACCACATCGATCGGATCAAAGGGTTTTCAATGATTTTCCTAGTTATTTTTCAGCTTCAGCCTTAAAGTCTTTAAACTTTCCAAAACTTTCAGACTTTCTATGCAATAGGTAACTATAACCATATCTTGAGTAGTCGTCAATGAAAGTGACAAAATACTCATACCCACATCTAGCTTGTACATTGATCGGTCCAGAAACATCATTATGTACTAGCTCAAGTGATTCCTTGGCTCATTGGCCCTTTCCTATGAAAGGTATATTGATCATTTTACCCTCAAGACATGATTCACAAACAGGAAGAGTTCCAACTTTTAGTTATCTCAAAACATCATGCTTTGTTAACCTGTTTAACCTATTTGGATTAATATGCCCCAACATAAGATGTCAAAGATATGTGTTATCATCATCATGAGAAACTATTTGTCATTTGTTACTTTTAGGTTTTGCTACTTTAAATAATTCAGAACTATTTAATGCGCGTTCAGTTAGTTTAAGCATGTACATTATGTTTATAACTTTAGCATGACAAATATCAAATCCATTCTTAGAAATAATAAACTCTTTATTAATAAAAGAAACTTCGAATAACTGCTATTGCAAAAAAGAAAGAGAAATCCAATTTCTCGAAAACCTAGGAATATAATAAAAATTGTTCAAAACCAAATAATTATATCTAAAAAGTAAACGGATTGTCCATAATACTTTAGCTGATAAGAGCGCATCACTGTCAACTCTCTAAACGAACTCTCATTTAGCCAGCTCCCTTGACGAATCAAGCATCTGCAAAGAAGAACATACATGGTTAGTGGCTCATGAATAAAATATCCAGGATGACAAATCATATTCTACAAAGCAAGCTTGAAGTACAAGTAAATCATATTTACCTTTCTTTTTAAGCTCGGAGAGATACTTGTTAAAGTTTCCCTTCAAATGACCTTCAACCCCACAGTGGAAGCTTTTTCCCTTGGGCTTGCTGATCTTTCTTGTTCTTCTTGGCTTTTGGCAATGTCTTGGCTTTCTTCCCTTTCTTGTTCTTACACTTGTCCTTACCATTATTTTTTTCCTTTTCTTGTTCTTAACAATATTGGAAGAATGCTTTTGCTCCACAACATTTTCCTCGCCCTCTTTGGTCATTCTATGGTTGAGTGACTCAAAAGTCTGCAGTTCATTCAACAATTGGATCATGTTGAATTACAACTTGTTCATAACATATTTGGTCATGAACGCAGAAAAATCTAATGTGAGCAACTCAAGTATAATGCTAACTTGAGTCTGCTAATCAATGGTCATCCCATGTACTTCTGCCTCGTGCATTAAGTTGATCATGTTTAAAACATGTTCTCACACAGAAGTACCCTTTCTCATCTTAGTCAACATAACTCTTAGTGGCCTCATGATGACTTTGATCAGACTACTGCTCAAACATCTCCTGTAGAAATTTCATAATCTCATAGGCAGTCTCCATACTTTAATGTTTGGTTCTTATAACATCATTCATGCTCACAAGCATGTAGCATTTCGCATTGTTGTTTGATATGATCCAAGCATCATATTTGTTTCTAAAATTCTTAAGGGCATTTGCAGCGGGCTCCTCATGACATCCCTCAATAAGAACAAACCTATGATTCTCACAAATCAACATTAAGTTCATATTTGATTTCCAACGTACGAAATTATCACCAATCACTTTTTCAAGAGCGAGTAAAGCAACAAGGTTGCTCATGGTAGACATAATAATGATAATTCAAATTTAAAACACACAAGATTCAGTATAAGTGATAAATATCTAGAATTTGAAAAGTAAACGTGATGCATGAATGCAACATAATAAACACACAAATTTAACAACTATTAATCACGATAAAACAACTCAACGATTAATGTACTACCTTACGGTCAGCCAAATTAACCTTAGACTATCTATGAGACATTCTCATCCTTATTAATTAAAACTTAAAATATCTAATGTTTTCTCTTTTAACAATAAAGTATCGCTTGTTCGGTCAAGTCACAATTATTTACATGAAAGTTTAATTGTAACTTTGTGAGAGAAACTCATCATATCAGATTCCATTACTTCATTTAGAATATGCTGCCTTAAGCTCGGTCAAGACTAAACTACATTACTTAGTCCTATCTTCTTAAAAAGTCCAACCTTGATATTGATACAGCTCGAAACCTTCCTTAGGGGGGATGAAAACAAAGTCATCTCGAGGCCCTCACTGTACCTCATGGTGTTGTACTAATAATGGAGATCATATGTTACATTGACATGTCAACCTTTTCTTACTCACTATTTTAGGAAAATGTGTTTTTATTTTAACTAATCAATTAATTTCAAATTAATTATTAGTTAAAATAATAACCCTATGAATGTTAAATTAGCAGTTAATCTAATCTCATTGGCTAAGTTCATTTAACCTTCTAAAAAGCCTAAGTCATAATTAGGTGAACTTAGATTAACTAATTTAGTTACATTCATCAAACTTTAATAAACCTCTTTTACTAAAGTTGGTTATCCTAAAGGTTACCTAGCAGTTTACATGCAATTGATTTCTCAAAATAATTTATATAAACATATTAGGACAATCCTAAGGTATCTCTTTTAACAATAAGGTATCGTTTATTCGGTCAAGTCACAACCAGCCACATGAAAGCTTAATTGTGACTTTGTGAGTGTAATCCATTATTTTTTATTTCATGAATTCATTTAGAATATGCCACCTTAGGGTCGGTCAAAATTGAACTGAATCACTTTCTCCTATCTACTTAAGAAGTCCAACCTTGGTATTGGTATAACTTAAAACCTTCCTTAGGGGGATGAAGACAAAGTCAACTCGAGACCCTTACTGCACCTCACAGTGTTGTACTAATGATGGAGACCATAAGTTACATTGACATGTCAACCTTCTCCCACTCACTAAAAACCTTCTCCCACTCACTATTTTAGGATTATGTGTTTCCATTTTAACTAATTAATTAATTCCAAATTAATTATTGGTTAAATAAAAATCCTATGAATATTGAATAATTAGTTATGTCAATCTCATTGGTCTAAGTTCATTTTACCTTCTAAAGTGCCTAAGTCATAATT
This sequence comes from Datisca glomerata, assembly GCA_003255025.1. NCBI lineage: Eukaryota > Viridiplantae > Streptophyta > Magnoliopsida > Cucurbitales > Datiscaceae > Datisca > Datisca glomerata. The sequence goes on from QANY01002751.1 coordinate 84,769, forward strand.
AGATTAACTTAGATTAACTAATTAATTATATTCATCAAACTTTAATAAGACTCTTTTACTAAAGTCGGTTATCTTAAATGTTACTATAGCTCTTAGTGTGGTGTGATTACCAAGTTTTAACTAAGTAAAACCTAGCGGTTTATATGCAATTGATTGCATAAAACCATACATATAAACATATTAGGACAATTCTAAAAAATAACGTTTCTACTGATGAGATGCATAATCAAATGAAATTGTGTGAAATATTCATGTATGGCATGTGATCAACTAATGCATGGACATACTATCAAGCATAACATTTAAATAATTATTTAATAATTAAATAAAAAAATAATGGACGTAGTAACTATTATTTCTAAAATACAACTCTTGAAATAAAGAAATAAAATTACAAAGCGGACTACAAGAATATATTTCTCAAATTACATTGTCTTCCTGATGTCCATCTTCATAATTTTCAAGCTTTGAACAATACCCTATTTAATTAGGAAAAACAATTTTTCTTAATTAAAACTAACTTCTATAATTATCCCTTTAAAAATAGTTGACTTTGACTTAGTTAAATAAATACTTAATTTGATTTGGTCAAACTTGGGTCACACTCAATCAACTTATTAATTTTAAATTTTAAATGGTAATTGATAGACTTAAGGTTATCATAAGACTCTATAGTGATAGGGTTTATGACCCTAAATGTGACAACAGTTGCCATCGACCACCATCACCGCCGGATGAAATACCCATACCCACCTCTAGCATGTACATTGATCGGTCCACAGACATCACTATGTACTAGTTCAAGTGGTTCCATGGCAGTTTGGCCTTTTCCTGTGAAAGGTCACTTGGTTATTTTACCTTCTAAACAGGATTCACAAACAGGAAGAGTTCCAACTTTTAGTTTTCTCAAAGCACCATGCTTTGTTAACTTGTTTAACCTATCTAGATTAATACGTCCCAACCTAAGATGTCAAAGATATGTGTTATCATCATCATGAGAAACTCTTTGTCGTTTGTTACTTTTATGTTTTGCTACTTTAAATAATTCAGAATTATTTAATAAGCGTTTAGTCAGTTTAAGCATATACAGTCCGATTATAATTTTAGCATGACAAATATTAAATCCATTCTTAAAAATAATAAACTCTTTATTACTAAAATAAACTTCGAATATCTATTCATGCAAAAGTGAAAGAGAAATCAAATTCCTCAAAAAACCAGAAATATAATAAACATTGATCAAAACTAAATAATTATTTCCAAAATGTAAATGGAATGCCACCAATACTTTAGTTGACACGAGCGCACCACTGTCAACTCTCATAACGACCTCGTCATCATCCAACTCCCTTGACAAATCAAACATCTACAAAGAAGAACATACATGGTTAGTGGCTCCTGAATCAAATATCCAGGATGACAAATCTATTCAACTAAACAAGCTTGAAGAACAAGTAAATCATATTTACCTTTCATTTTTTACTAGGAGAGATACTTGGTATAGTTTCTCTTCCAATGACCTTCAACCCCACAATGAAAACATTTCCCCTTAGACTTGTTGTCGTTCTTGTTCTTCTTGACTTTCGACAATGTCTTGACTTTCTTCCCTTTCTTGTTCTTACCTTTGCCCTTACCATTGATCTTCTTCCTCTTGTTACTTTTAACAACACTGGAAGAAGGTTTTTGCTCAACAACATTTACCTCGCCCTCTTTGGTCATACTCTTATTCATTGACTCAAAAGTCTGCAGTTCATTCAAAAATTGGGTCACGTTGAACTACAACTTGTTCATAACATAGTTGGCGGTGAACGTAGAAAAAATAGGTGTACGCGATTCACGTATAATGCTGACTTGAGTTCGTTCATCAATGATCGCCCCATGCACTTCTGCCTCATGCATTATGTTAATCATGTTCACGCACAGAAGTAGCTTTCTTCATCTTGGACATGATGTAGCTTCTAGTAGCCTCATGACGACTTTGATCAGATTGCTGTCCAAACATCACCTGTAGAGATTTTATAATCTCATAGACAGTCTTTATGCTCTCAAGCTTAGTTCTCATAACATCATTCATGCTCACAAGCATGTAGCACTTTGCTTTTTTGTTAGATTGAATCTAAACATTAAACTTATCCCTAACATTCTTAGGGGCATTGACAGCGGACTCCTCAGAAAATTCCTTAATAAGAACAAATTTGTAGTTCTCACAAATTAGTATCAAGTTTAAATTTGATTTCATCTCATGAAATTATCACCGTTCAATTTCTCAAGTACAAGTAAAGCAGTAACAAGGTTGCCCATGATATACATAATAATAACTAAAAGATAAACATACATAATTCAATATAATTGATAAATATCCAGAATTCGAAAAGTAAATGTGATGCATGAATGCAACATAATAAACATATAAATTTAATATTTACTAATCGCAAAAAAAGAATCTAACGATTAATGTGCTGCCTTAGGGTCAGTTAGATTAATCTTAAACTGACTATGAGACATTCTTATTCTTATTAATTAAAAGTTAAAATATCTCATATTTTCTCTTTTAAGGCATCTCTAATTTAGTCAAGTCACAATTATCTATTCAAAGCTTAATTGTGACTTTGTGAGTATAACACATTATTTCAGATTCCATGAATTAATTCAGAATATGCCGCCTTAGGATCGATCAAAATTAAACTATATCACTTAGTCATATCTTCTTAAAAAATCCAACTTTGGTATTGATACAACTCGAAACCTTCCTTAAGGGGGTGAAAATAAAGCCATCTTGAGGCTTTCACTGTACCTTTCAATGTTGTACTAGTAATAGAGACCATAAGTTACAATGATATGTCAACCTTCTCCCACTCACTATTTTAAGATAATGTATTTTTATTTTAATTAATTAATTAATTCTAAATTAATTACTAGCTAAAAATATAACCCTACTGAGTGTTAAATTAACAGTTAATCCAATCTAATTTGTATAATTTCATTTAACCTTTTAAAGATCCTAAGTCAAAATTAGGTGAACTTAGAATAACTAATTAATTACATTCATCAAACTTTAATAAAACTCATTTAATAAAGTTGGTTATCCTAAAGTTTACTATAGGGTTTCATGTATGGCACGTGATCGGCAAATGCATGGTCATGCAATAAATCATATAAATAAAAAATTATTTAACAATTAAATAAAAAATTATTTAACAATTAAATAAAAAATTATTTAACAATTAAATAAAAAATTATTTAACAATTAAATAAAAAATTATTTAACAATTAAATAAAAAATTATTTAACAATTAAATAAAAAATTATTTAACAATTAAATAAAAAATTATTTAACAATTAAATAAAAACAATAAAAAATCATGCGATTATTGGGTATTTGTAAATTACAACCATTGAAATAAAGAAATAAAATTACAAAGAGGATTTCATGATTACATATTTCAAGCTTTGAGCAAAATCCTTTAAATTAAGAAAAAATATTTTTTAATTAAAAATTATCTCTATAATTATTTTTCAAAAATATTGAATTTGACTTAGTAAAAAAAAATTATTGACTTGGTCAAACTTAATCAATTAATTAATCTTTAATTTTCATAAAATTAATAATTAATAATTAATTTGAAAATTACATTAATTTCACAATTTAAACGATAAAAGATAGGATAAGATGGTATCAAAATTTCTACGAAATTTCCTTAGATGTAACAATAGTTACCACCGCCGATAGGACTCTCCCACCGCCGAACATCACCGCTGGCCAACCCCAACTGCCACCGTCGACCGCCATCAGCCACCACCGACCATCGCTATCAATCACGGCGGCACTGCCGTAGGAGCCGATTTTTCCACGTCGCCCGTGCCGAAAATGCTATTTCCGGTGCAGGTGCCGAAATTCCCTAGGAATTCCTATTTCTTTTCTTTTTCCTCAACGTTCGTCACGTGCGCTATTCATCTTCTCGCGACCAGAATGATTACGATTTAATATTCAAAATAAATTTACAAAAATTTCTACGCTCCAAAACTTTTTACGCAAGATCTAAGGAGAAATTAAATAACAAAGTCTAACACAATAATCACCATACAATTAACGATCGATTATTTAACCATACATTCAAAAAATAAAACCATCCATTCATTCATACATATCAAATATATTATGAATAATGTAAGAAAAATCACTCAGTATTTAATACATAAGTATATAAAGACCGTTCTGATACCACTTGTTGGATGTCGCAGCACGTGCGTGTGGAAGCGTTAGCGCTTAGCCTTTTAAAAATTAAACTTTTATCGAAAAATAAGTGCAACGCCATGATAACCAAATATAAACTTTTATTGAAAAACTTTTTTCAATCAGGATCCATTATATATTTGTATATTAAATCAAAGGCATACATGGATCATATACCTCTTGTAATCTATATCAAGCGTCCTCTCAAACCAACGATCATGCGTTCCCACGAACAACGGACTGTGAGATCTACACTAAGATCTTCCAAGCTAATTAACTTATCTGATTATCATAATCAACTAGCTTATTTGTTAGTTCATAAATAACATATTTCGTTGATTTAATTATAATCTAATAATAATATAAATTATCTAATTTCACAAATTAGATATTCTGTTTCACTTATCGATAATTAGAAAATTAATCGATATAAATATTTATATATAATTTACAAAAATTAATATAAATAATTTAATTAACTAATTTTTAATTAATTAATCACACACAATTATCACATAAATATGTATTTGCCCCAGAATAAAACTTCTTTTTGCAAGTCAGTCCCTTTCTCATGTCTTGAAATATTCACACCGTAAATCGTGTGGTAAGTGGTAATTTGAAGAGCATGGACATATAATCTTAAAATTTAATAAACTAGATTATTAATTAAACTCTTTAATTAAATAATTTTACTTATTAATTTCATTATTACTCCACTATAAATCTGGAATTGCACTCTTAAAGGTTATAAAATATATTTACAGAGTATTCTCGTGTAGTACATTGATATAATCATTTCATGTAGTTCTGTCCTCCAATTATTGGTTCGCAAATTAGAAATGATCAAAATTACAATTTTACCCTTCTCATTACCTCTTGATCCTTAACCATTCAGTTTCAGAATCAACACTTAATGAACCAATATATGATCAATTAGGAAAATTTGGATTCCAAATCTTGTAAGATTTTGTTCCAAGCCATCCATATCACTGAATCTCCAAAACAAAAGTCACTAGCTTGTTTTACAAACAAACATTAACAAATGAATCAAAAGATTCAGTAAACATGTATAAGAGTCTATGGCTACTCATGATTCATACTAATCTACATATGATCATCATTTTGATGTGTATTAAATCTTTATGATAAATGATACGTTAATAAATATGTTACTTCACATCGGTCATGTCATATATAATCTTATGATATAAAGTACATTCATTAAGATGTCTATCCACATCAATGATCCAGATCTATATCACATGCATTCATAATACTTAGTGAACCGTACTAGCAACCATTCATAAAAGATTTCATACTTTAATATGTTGCTGACTAATTTATTCATTATCTATGATCCTAATCATCTCGTACTAATACAAGATCATAGTCTCATTAATGAATATTGAATTTTCATATATTTATATAAATTATTCAACGATAATTTAAAAGAAAAATGTAATCTCATTAAATATCATATTAAGATGGCAATACACATACTTTGAGGGCATAACCCGCAACATAATTAAGCAATCATTTCTAAAAATACCAATATATTTATCAATGAAATTCAAACGGAATCATTGCTTAATTAAACTACCTAATGAAATAAGGTTCTTTCCAAAAACTAGGATATAATAAACATCACGTAAAATCATAAAACTGTTATCGAATGACAATTTAATAAATCCAACAAATACGATCAATACTAGTGTTCCATTTCCCCAACGGAAGTTGAACTCGCCCTCGTCAAGCCTTCTGATTTTCCTAAACCATTACAGGGAACAACATATATGGTTTGTGGCTGCAAAGTCTACAATTCACAAAAAAGTAAAGTCAGTCACATAACATACCTCAGTAATAACTATTATACCTTTACATCTCAACTTCTCGAGATAGTCAGGGCAGTTAAATTTTCAATGGCCAGCGGCTCCACAATGATGACACTTTTTTTCGACTTATCCACTTTTGCAGTGCCCTTACCTTTCGCAGCTTTTGAGTTCTGCTTCTTAGGCTTTTTCGGACATCTCCTGTGTTTCTTTTTTATGCCAGAGGTAGAAGGCTTGATTTTAGTAAATTTTGCCTCTCTAGTCTTCCTCTTGCCCTTCAGAAACATGGTCTCAGTAGCCTATAGTCCCTTCATCAGCTCAGGAAGTGAGTACCTGAACTTATTCATCGAATAATTAAGTTTGAAGTTCTCAAAAGTGTCAGGCAGAGTCTCAAGTATCATATCAACTTGTGTCTCGACATCTACCTCAGCACTCATGATCTTCATCTCATTCAGATAACTAATGATCTACATCATATGTTCTCTAACAGTAGTTCCAAGTTTCATCATGTAGTTCATGAAGTTTCGTACACCAACCTATTTGGCTTGATGACCCTGATCTCCGAATATTTTAGTGATGTTTAACATCAAATCAGCGGTAGTTTCCATGTTTTGATAGTTTTTTTTGCAACACATTGCTAACAGAAGCCAAGATGTAACACCTGGCGATCTCATCAGAACCCATCCAAGAAGTACAAGCATCATTTTCCTCTCGAGATGATTCAGCAATAGGCTTAAGGGGACAAGGGGTGGTGAGCACGAACTTTTACTTTTCTGTCGTCAACACGATATCAAGATTACATTTCCAATCCATGAAATTTTCACCAGTAAATTTGTTCACGATTAAGATAGTTGAGAGTGAGGATAACGACATGATTACTAAAAAGAATAAATAAAATGGTGTAAATAAATACTCAATCATTTAGGAAAGTATGATGCATGATATAAATACTTAAATATTTAAAAATCTAATAAAAATATTTCTTCCATGATGTTACGATCAACAACGATAGTTTGTCTCATCTAAGGACAACGTCCAAACAACCTCCTATCACATCGAGACTCCTCTCGTTTGGTTAACGCTTCACAAGACGTCACTACATCTAACTTAACCAATCACCCATGATTTGGGTCAACTTGGCCCAGCCCTTATGAGGGATTCCAATATACTTCGGTTTAAGTGTTTAACCAACGCATCGACTTTAAAGGCTACCACGAACGCCGTCTAGGAACATCTTGCCTCACCACTTCCTTTAAAAACTTTAGTTTCTTAAGCAATTCGATGACTTAAAGTGACACGATTCCTAAGTTTCTTCCACTGAAGAGAGGATCGCTAAGGCGGCTCTAAATCACTCCCTGTGCCACAATCAAGTTTGTATTGAGGATCTTCAGAACATTTCAACGTAAACGACCCTCCCACTTAGCTTTTTGAAAAATGGATTTTTCTTTACTTTTTCAAAAAAATATAATTTTATATAAATTTGAAAAAATAACTTTTGAAAATTATAAACTTTTATAAAATTTAAATTACAATTAAAAATTTATAGCTTTTATAAAATTCGCATTGTATTTAAATTATATAACCTATAATAAATTTAAACTACAATGATGCATGTACAGGTTACATGGTATTTTGATATTGACATATCTCAATTTCTATATGACATGATATATGATGATACGAGATTAATAATAAATTATTCATTCAAAATTAATCGCTCTGTCTCATTTCTATTTACAACTCATAAAAAGAATAATAAATAAATTACAATAATTTAAATACTAATCTTCATGGCGTTTGTAATCTTCTCATTCTCTTTCAGAAAGTCCCACCAATTTGGAACTCTTTATAAAAGTCCAGTCCCATTTTTTAAATTTAAAATTTTCCAAAAAATTTTACTTTGATTAATAAATTACCAAGTAAATTAATCAATTGATTTATTAATTAGTGTTGAAAATTTACCGAATTAAATAAAAATAAAATTTAGGGACTGGATTGGGCAAAACCCTAAGGTTTCTTAAACCCAAAAGTTTCCAAAAACTCAAGGTTTCCTAAACCCCAAAAGTTTCTAAAAACTCAATGTTTTCTAAACCCAAAAGTTTCCAAAAACTCAAGATTTCCTAAACCCTAAAGTTTCCAAAAACTAAAGGTTTCCTAAACCCTAAAGTTTCCAAAACATTGAGGTTTCCTAATTCCTATGGTTGTCTAAATCATAATTAGGAAACATACGGTGACGAGCGGCGATGGAAAATGGCAGTGTGGGGCAGTAGGAGATGGTGCGGCATGGCGGTAAGCGGCGATGGTGAACAACAGCGACGATAGTGAGTGGTGGCGATAAATGATGACTTTTTTTGCGATAATAGATTTACATGGAATTTAAAGATACAACTTATGAACAAATTAAATTACATCAAATCATATACCTCAATTTCGGCGTACATCAATTCTAGAATTAAAAATAAACACTTAGAGACGATCGATCGGGATCCATTCATAAAACACATTAAAAAATACTTCGAATCTACCATACAAAAAATATATAACAATATCACAACATCCATTGATACATACGTCAAATTACTAAATATGCACTATCAAGAACTCAAGACTTTGATACCAATTGTTGAACTGGGTTTCAAAAATTTGAGGAAAAATAAAGAACCACGAACGGTTCCTGGGCGGAAAGTAAAAAAAATTCATAACAACTATTTAATCATATTAAATATAAAACCTTTTATGATCATGCATATTTAGATTGGCATATTTAGAATAGGTGAAAATAATATTATATCTTTCTTGTAACGGAAAAGTTCTGACTTGGTGGAATCCTATTCATTGTCTTACGCTATTCGTTCTTCATATAACTTGAATCACTCTTTGTATTAACAACCGCTCGTAGAATTCATAAGTATATCTCAATAGGATATCGTCAGGAATTGAGTGTGGCTCTCAAAGCAACATAAGAAAAAAAAAAACTTTTCTCTTCTTCCTCAGGATTTTGACGGCAATAGGGAGGGGAGAGAGAAATTATTTTCTTTGCTCTATGTAATCACATACTATGATCAGGGTTGTGTCAACCCACCTAGGGAGGTAACCCTAATATCATCCCTTATAAAAAGATTACGGAATTTACACATATCCCATATACTGTAAATTACCAAAATTCTCCTCCATTTACACATATCCTATATATTGTAATTGTCGAAATTTTACATCTCCATAGAGCCAATACTGTGTCAAAATTCATCAATATAAATTGATATATTAAATTGATCTCCACCAATTAAGTAATTAATTTTTCTATTTACTAAATATCCAATAATTAGAAAATAATAACTAATTAATTTGAACATGATTTTGTTCTCTTCACTAATTTAGTGACTATACTCATCACATATGAGTTCGAGAAGTATACGTTTGTCCAAAATACATTTTTGACCCAACTGGTATTGTTTCTCATTTCTGTCCTTATGAGCTACTCCTGAGACTGAATGCACTCACATGAATAAAGCTATAGGATTCAAATACTCGGTAAATTTATCTTCATAAATTCTTGACCTATTTAATCTTGACATCGTACGATTCCACTATAGGTCCGATATCGAATCAACTCTCGATTCATGCGTTACATTTTTTATTGGTGCAAATAAACACTTTTTATTTCACGGTCCATAGAATGTTTTGTTATATTACCTTCATGAATATCAGTAACATGAGCGGGATGTAAAATTACTATTTTACCCTCTAGTTATTATTTCCTTAACTCATTTATTAACTGTGAATAAGAAAGATATAATAGGAATTATCTCGTACAATTCACAAGTTTTAATTAATGACTCAATTCATTGAATACCTGGTCAGGTTAATTTATTCACACACCAATCAATAAAGCATAATATGATATTGTTTCATTTTACAATCTCGCCACGAATTTCATATTTGTGAATCACGTAACTCTAACGTAGTTGAATCACAATCCCAACAACCGATGTATTGTCCGATAAATTGAACTCACTCATTTGGCGTATCAAAGATCGCAAGTAACTAAGTCAAGTTTATTCACGTCAGAATTAAGGTATTCTCAAAAATACCATTAAAGTGTAAACAATTAGATTTAGAGCTAGATAAACAGTTTTTCTCCAAACTAATTTGTTACTGGTATATTCAACATATTTCATAACATGACTAGCTCAACCATTAGAGTCTCCACTCCCATACTCCAAGACCAGCATCATTTGGTTCAACCTAACAGTGCTAATCTGACTCGATTACGCAGTCGATCATAAGACTACGAATAACATTTGAAACTATTTAGAAGAGTTTGTCTGGAAGACCCCTCAGTCTGTACTCTTCCTACGTTGAGAATAGTTTCAGAACTTGAGTAATTTATAAACACACTTTAATTAATAGAAAAACTTTCATTCGTTCATTAAATTCAGTAATAAAAAATGTCTAAGAAATAACTAAATACTCATAAATAGTTATCCCACCCTACTTTATGGACATAATTCTAACAGTAAGTTCTTCCAGCTCCTTTTGCATTGTCATCAACAACAATAACTGGAGGAGAAAGAGTGGAAGATGAGGATATAGTGGGGAAGTGGAGTTGAATAAGAGGTCTATATGCTTGGAGCAGCGTGGGCATTAGGCCTCAGCCCTAATCTTCTGGGGGTATTTGGGCAAGAATAAAAGTCATCTGAACTAGAGCCACCGTGGTCCCATTTATATCGCTCCTCGAATCTAATGAGGGATTCTCGGCGATGATGGATGGAGATATGAAGGTAATGAGGTGGTGGAAATTAGACACCTCTGAGTGAAGTGATGGTTGTGGTAATGGTTGCAAGATCGGTCCACCAATTCTCCTAGCTTGTCGTCTCCCATTTATATCGCTCCTCGAATCTAATGAGGGATTCTCGGCGATGATGGATGGAGATATGAAGGTAATGAGGTGGTGGAAATTAGACACCTCTGAGTGAAGTGATGGTTGTGGTAATGGTTGCAAGATCGGTCCACCAATTCTCCCAGCTTGTCGTCTCCCCATTCTCCATTAAACCATCACCCCAGCTCGAAAGGCAAGGGTTGTTTAATAGGGTTTGAGTTCAATCGAGCTGGGTGGGAGGCAGTGGTTGAGTTTTGAGAGGTTCAAAATCACGTAGTTTGATAGGGGTCACTTATTTAATTTTAACAAATCAAAATGATGTCGTTCTAAGTCTCACTAACGCCTCACTAACGGCTTCATAAACATAAGGTTATATTTGACAGTAACCAATAACAAGAAGGTTATAGATGATGAAAATAATAGTTTAGGGTTATAAATAATAACAACTTGATAATTTGATGGTCTAATTTGTAATTTTCTGAAACTTTTATTATGAAAATATTTATTGCAAAAACATAAAATATATATCCAAAATTGGAAATTGGAAAGTGTTTTACGGTATTAAAATTAAAATACAAGAAAAAGCAGTTAAAATATGTAAACCAATAAATTCAAATAGAAAATGTAGCACTTTTTAATAATCTGTTTATGAAAATGTAGCAAGCAAAGTTAACTATTTATTAAATGAGAAATTGATGAACATATAAACTTTGAGATAATAGACTCAGCTACAAATCTAAAAAAATTCTCAACAAGAGAAATAAATCAATAAAATAAAATAAGAGAGTTTTGACCGTTGTTTGTTGTTGTCATGACCACAGCAAGAAGTGACATGGCAAATAGGAGCTTCAAATATCGTTTTGTATGAATTGGAGCTATGAAAGCTAGCTAACTTAATACATTTGCATGCGGAGAATTTTTGTGATGTGTATGACTATAAAGGTTATCCATGGTATGAAGAGGCATAATATTAATTAGGATAAATAACATTAGAAGTAATGTGAAAAAAAATCAAAGGAACAGTTGAAAGTGTTCTTCACAACGTAAAGAGGCTCCAAATTATAACTTTGTAGTTATTTGTTTATTTTTTAATAATATTCATAAATACAATAAAAACTTGGATGATTATCCCTATGCTCGTAGCTTATGAGTTTAAAGTCCACCCCTGGTTGGATATAGTTTCCTTTCGTTTTCTCCCCTGCAGCCATTATCCGAATTCTCGCACGGGTGTCCACACCCCCAAACTAACTTGACGGGAATACATTCTAGCGAACAAACACAAGCCCTACACACCAAGGGGCACCCCTTCCTGCATATTCATACAAGACCTGAGTAGGCGGGTCGAGGTCTGGTGATGTACCCACTACTTGGAGTACCCCAAAAGGAAAAAAGATGTGTCTCTCAGGTTCGATTCTTCTTATATGTGTTAGGAGGGTTCGACCAACACTGCAATGTTTACACACAAGACTATCCCTCTTCCCGAAAGCTTAAACTTCATCTTGTTCTGATATTTTTCAGAAGTAAATAAAATATATCTGAATAATAATCAATTACATTTACTTTCACAATGTACACTATTACATTATGAAACCATGATATTAATAAGAAACTAATTGCGTTGCTATATAAGAGTGTACTATAGTAATAAACTAAATTAAATGTTATCATATAACTTGTATTGTTCGTAAATTCATTAGTTTTGTAAATTTAATTCCAATGGTATTATGAATTGGTATTATTAAAGATATATGGAGTAGAAAGTCTTATTTGTCTTAATTATACATTTGTAAATTAGTTGAACACTCGTGCTCTGCACAGATTTTGAAATTATTGTGGAATTAAAATTCTTATAATTGATTCTACTAAAAATTGTAACCTAAAAAGTAAAAGTTAGGGCAATTTTTAATATAAAGATGTATTTAGAAGTAAACAGTGAAATATTATATTATTTAAACCAATTACTTGCCAATGAATTTTTGTTCAGCTTCTTCACTTTCACTTCTTACTAAGTGACTTTAACTGTTAAAAAACGATGTTTGTTTATTTACTATCTAGTAATTGACTAAAATAAATTAATTGCATGTGGCTACTGATATGCTTTTTCGTACTTGCCCATTGAAGATGCTAAAAGACAATTTTAGAAAATTAAAAGTACAAATTTTAATTAGTAATAAAACTTTTAATAAAGAAATAGAAGAAAGCAAAGACTCACAAAATAGCTACTAAGTTATAGTCTTTTGTTTTAGATCCACATGAAATTTTATTTTTTGACATCTGTCATCTCATACAAATATTTGCATAATAATTAAAGTTCCACCATAATATTAATTCTTCCTAATAATTCTTTTTCTATATAGAAGCATCAAAGATTCAAAATCAGATAATTAAAGATTCTTGAACTTAAGATTTTAAACTGAGCCGTTTAATTCATGAAATGACATTATCTTTTACGAGAATATAATTTTGAGGGGATCAAAAAATAAAATTAATAAACAAATAGTGTATTATATAATGTCTTTTGGAAAAGGAAAAACAATAAAACAAAATGGGAGAGAGAGAGTGAGCACAACCATATAAAATGGCCTTGCACCATGGACAACCTAATATCTTCTTCACCAACCAAATGAACAAAACATTCATAGAACCGAAGTTAAGTAATCGTTTAGTAGATGAAACTTATTTTTTATGAAGTTATATGCTGCTTAGCTATGCACATAAAGAAATTTGACATCCATATTTTTTTACCGATAATTTAACTAACGCTGATAGAACTGAACTCGTGTAATCGTTTATAAGATGAAATTTATTTTTGATAAAACTATATGGTGCTCAATTTCGTTCTTTTATACTCTTAAATCCTTAAATATCAAAAATCAAATCGAATACATGATAACAACATTTCTAAATTGGCTTCCACTTCCAGACGCTGCGCTTTTGATGTGTTTAGAGGACATGAAATCTTATATATTGGGAAACAATGAGAGAGCAAAAAGGATTTAAACCTGATTCTTTGTTCTACAATAAAGTCTCATAAATACCTATTTATCAGCAGAAAACATTAATGTGAATTATTGGAATTAGTAAGGATGCGCGGTATTGTAAAGTGGACACTTGTAAAAAATAGTTTTGTCCACAAACATCGAATTAATTTAAATTTTATCAAAGTAAGCAGATATAATTAACATACCACAACTAAAATTATCAATCAAATATTAAATCATTAAATAGACCATGTACTCTATTAATTTTGTCCAAAATTATTAAATTAATAAATAGACCATGTACTCTATTAATAAATAAATCCGTTGATTATAATTCATTAGTAATTATATACATTTATCTATATCTAATTTATTAATTAACATTAATTAATCAATCTCATGTGACACAATGGAATTAGAAAATAGTAATACATGGCACAATAAGAGACTTACATATCCAAGTAGACTACATACCGGCTAATTTATACACATATATTTCTATATAATTTAAAGATAAGAAAATACAAAAGACAAATTTGACTAAAATATTTTCACTCCATTCAATGACAATGAATAAAATACAAATTTTAATATATTTTTTGCTAAAGCAAATAAGAGACATCAAAAGACTTTCTAGTAGGAAGGGAAAAAGTCTCTATTTTAATAATTCATCTATACATAATAATTTTTTTGTAACTAATATTTATTTACATCTTTTAACATCAAGTTATTAATTAAATAAAATAGAATTAGAGCTAATAAAAATGACCGATGACATAATGAAAGACAAGATACCTAACTTATATATATAATTTGATAAAAAGTCAGATTATGGTAAAAATATATTTACATTCGGTAATTCTGTATAATGATCAAGATTTAATAAAATTTTAACTCACATAGTAATTTGAATAAAATCATACCTTAATTAATTAGTGTGTAAATAATAATTCATTTTAATTATCACTTCACTATATAAATAAAAAATGTATGAGTCTAGAATTGTTTTTTAAATCTTCTTTTTATTTTCTTCCCCAAATTTTCTAAACTGTACATTGTATGCAGAGAAAAATGAGTAATGATAAACTGACTAAGATTTAGATCAATAATTAATTCAATTAAAATATTAATCAGTTAATTTGATAAATTATTTTAAAAGTGATAAAACATGTACTTGTAAAAGAAAAAAATCACGTTTAAAAGAAAATACCACGGCAATTAACTCTGTCATGTTCAACGCAATCTTTTTAACGGACCGACCTAATGAACGAGAATATCAACCCAATCTTTATAAGGATTGTGGCTAGTAGTTTTGTCAATCAACGATTATTATATGTTCTGATTTTAAATAAAAAATTTATTTTATTGATTTTTGTATTAAACAGATCTTATCCATTGAGATATAAATTAATGGATAAAAATTAAAGTATGTGAGACCAAGTTCACATTGTGACGGGTACACCCAATAATTTCTCGAACGACGTAGCTGAGATTGTGTAAAAGGACTTCACTCTCTCTCTCTGGAACGCAGAACGATCTGCCTCAGTCCCTCTCCCCCCGTTTCTCCCTCTCCCTCTCTAGCTTCGTAGCTTCGCCTCTGAAAAGGTGCGGCTTGATCACGTAAGTTTCGGGTTTTCTGTGTTTGTATACGATGGACTAATTCTGTAGATGATGTTATATTGGAAATTGTAGTTGTGTTCATTCATCAAATTTCAATATGCAATATCTATTTTTTTTATTTGAAGTTTTATCTATGAATTTCTTCACTTGTACCATCATTTCCGGATCTCTCTAAACTTTTGTAGTTTTTGGATTCTTTCCTTCTATATTTAGGGTTTTTAGTTTAGACTAACTCAGAGTTCCCTTAACTTTAGCAAAGTCAGTCGATTAAGAACCATTTCTTTCCGAGAACCTTTTTTTCTGGTTGTTGTTCCCTGTGGTTTACAGTGATTTTGGGGGGTTGATAGCAGTAGTTAGTGTTGCCTGTATTTCTTTGTTCCTTTTTTTTTGGTTAACTTCTATACATAGGTTCTGTTCTCCTTGGAAAAGCTATTGCTATTTGTTCATCACGTAATGAAAATTCACTGCAGATTCTCAAGACATAGATTCTCTGACTTATCTAGCACATATTTGAAGTGCCTTTCACTGATTAAATCTTACTTTGAATGTCAGGAGAAAAGAATCTTCTTGGGGTTTCCTTTAGAGGGAATGGCGTATAAATTGACTGTTGATATTTAAAAATGGGAGAGTGAGTGATTCTTGTGACAAATTAATAGAAGGCCAACATGGGATCCGTCTGTTGTGTCGCTGCTGGAAAGAAAACTATAGGAAATGGATCTGCCAGTGATGCTTTGCATAGAAATTTTCGGAATTCACCAAGTTGGAGCGTTCAATGGGATAGCCGTGGACGGGTAGTTGGTGAAGAGACTTCTATTAATTGGTTTCCAGATGGAGTTCGCTGTAACGAAAGATCGGAAATTAAGTTGGAGTCATCATATGCATCTAGTGAGGGAAGCTCACGGCAACATTGTCGAAGTAATACTCATACATGGGTAAAGTCCCTAACAACAGAGGGAACTGATGTGCTTGTGAGAACTCCTACTTCAGGTAAGTAACCACTTGGACGATGGCTTATTAAATGTTATCATGTTCTGTCTGACATATTACAGTCGAAGTCGAATGTATTACTAATAAGAAAAAAATTGCAAGTTACCGATAAAAACATTGCAAGTTGCTGGAGTCATTCCAGTGATTTCATATTAGTAGTATCAGCCGTCGTAATTCAAGTAGGATATCACATTTTTTCAGAAAACTGATAAAATTATATTGGAACTCAACATGCCTTTTTAGCTTAGAAATAGAAGACCAGAACAAGTTACACATGAGAAGAATAGAAAACCCATAGGAAAATGTACAATATGGATAAATATTTGTGGAGCCATCGACAATGACGGGTGTGTTGCTTGGAAATCGAATTTCAGAAGGGCCTTTAAATTTTAATGATTGGGAAATGGACTCCGTTACTATCTTTTACAGAAGATTTACTCTCAAAGCTTCAAGACTGACAGGGAAGACTCTATTAAGTGGTTAAATTCTTCGACTGGTGTTTTTACGGTCAAGTCTCATGTTAAGCTTTTTGAAGATAGTAACTCCACAGTTGGATCGTTCCCTTGGAGGCAAATCTAGAAGACAATGCCCCTCCTAGTCCTACACATGCCTTTTTAGCTTGGACAATGGTGTGGAACGCCAATCTTACTATGGGCGTCCTTACTAAGTATGCCTTCTTGACAAAGTACGGATACCCACGTTATAGAAAAAAATTAGATGTTCGTCGTCTAGAAGCGAGGAGGAGACGAACGCCCACCCCTTTCTCCATTGTGCTTTTTCTCAATCGATTTGGTACACAGTTTTGGGCTCCTTAGAAGTTCATTGGGTTATGCCTTTTAGTTAGCTTAGTTTCTTTTGTAGTTGGATGCAAGCTCGTAGCTTCAACAGCAAGCCTTCTTTTTGGGCTATTATTCCGTTATTTTTTTGGAGTAGTCGGAGGCAAAGAATTCTAGGATTTTTGAGGGGTTAGAGAATTCTTCTTGTAAGGTTGTCATTTTATTACTCAGGGTTCTTTAAGAGTGGCTTTGTTCCCAGGTTTTGTTGCTGAAAAACCCTGAGTAGACTCCTTGCGCTTACTTTTTTCAGCTTCTAGCTGCATTCAAGGCTTTTTATGAGTAAGACATATCTTGCTATTACCGATAAAAAGTAATACTTTTGTATCTCCAATGTGAAATCTCCAGTGAAATAATAGCTATTTTAGCCATATGGACTTTCGAGGACTCCTGTTCTAAAATACTATATTCATTATTCTTTTTTGTCAAAGAATAATATTCATTATTCATTTATTAATTATATTTTTCATTTGTTTATAGCTGTTCAGTCAATTTCAAGAAATATTTCTGATGATGCGATTTTGGAACAGGTAACTCCTGAGTCTTTGTTCTTACATATAAACTTATTTTATTAAATATTATATCCTACTTATTTCTGGTACAGGTGAAGGAGGCAACCCAAACTCCTGCAGCTTCATATACTTCTCCTGCAAATCTCACAGTTCCATTTCCTTCTATTTTTTCCTCATCAACGTCCCTTTTGCCATCCCAAAGTCACCTGCCTCCAACCAGCTCAAGGCCAAAACTGTCCCAAAATTCTCCAGGTGATCAGCTACTACGTCAAGTCTCTGACAACCAAAGCCCAGGATTCAGGTCATCACCTACTAGCTGCTTAGTCTCAGAGGATAGGACACTCCCTTCTTGGAGCAACGAATTTACCAGGAACTCGGGTGGAGGGTCTTCAGATGGTTGGTCTCATGCCCTCTCTGAACTCGTGGCTACTTCTCAGAGAGAAAGGTGGTCTTTTGATAGTGAATCCTTCGGTTTTAATCGTGAGAAGATGGCCAGATCTAGTAACCGGTTTTCTGCTTCTGCATCTGTCGATTTGCAAACATGTGGTGTTTGCTCAAAGTTGTTGACAGAGAGATCTCCAAGGAAGAATGCGGCTAATGAGGTTCCTGTAGTTGCGGTGCTTACATGTGGGCATGTTTATCATGCTGAGTGTTTGGAGGATACGACGCCTGAAATAAATAAGTATGACCCTGACTGCCCTGTTTGTGCTCTTCAGGAAAAGAAGACCCTTAGATTGTCTGCAGACACTCTTAAAGCTGAGATGGAATTGAAGAGTGGAAACAAGAGATCAAGGAAACGTGTTGTGGACAGTGATTCAGCTGTCTATGATGGCTTAAATAGTAGCTTGCATCACGGAAAGGATCCCAAAATGCTCTCTAGTACAAGCTTTGGGGGCTCCCACGGGAGGCCTTTCCTCAGGAGGCACTTTTCCTTTGGTTCGAAGAGGACGGCATCCCAATCTGATAATCACTCGACAAGAAAGAAGGGATTTTTCTAGGCAAAATCAAGTAAAACATAGGCTTCTTATGATCTCTCTGAAGGTGATCTCTCTCTCTCTCTCTCTCTCTCTCTCTCTCTCTCTGAAGGTGATCTCTCTCTCTCTCTCTCTGAAGGTGATCTCTCTCTCTCTCTCTCTCTCTCTCTCTCTCTCTCTGAAGGTGATCTCTCTCTCTCTCTCTCTGAAGGTGATCTCTCTCTCTCTCTCTCTCTCTCTCCCACACACACACACACACACAAGCTTAATACGAAATATTCAAGTGTTGAACTAATTAAAATCCTATACTTTAAGAAGTTGTCTTACCAAATTATTATTTGAAAATATGAAATTTTGTGAAAGAGGGTTTGTCAATTTCAGAAGCCCCAAATCTATATAAACTATGCTAGTAAATGTCAATCTATCTGATAACATATGGTTTATATATATATATATATATATAATATTTCTGTTTCTTATCCAAAAAAACATATGGTTTTATAATATTACTATCTTTACTGATAACTCTTGGACTCGATACTATTTGTCTACAGACTCCATTGCTGATCTTCTCTGCAATCTTAGTCTTGGAGAAAGGATTTCAAGAAGTGTATGGTCTCAATTACTGGAGCAGTTTTCTTGGAACAGTCTTCAAAGGATAAGCTTTTGAATGCACGGTAAGCTAAATAGCGTTTGGTGTTACTGTCACACTTTAAAGGACAAGAAAGGGAAAAAATGTATAGGAATTAGGAGGAGTAGAGATGATATAAAGGAGAAAAAGATTATAGAATGAAGTTGGTTTTTAGATTGGAGATTTCATCAATATTTGTATAGTTTGTTTCCTTCATAGAAACATGAATTAGGCAGTGATCTTTACTGCAAAAATTGGGTAAGCGCCAAAGAATGTATAAATGAACCTTTCCATCATTATAAGTATGGATGGAACTTCAATTTCTTGAACACCCTGATATTGTCATATTTTTGAATTCTCTAAACCGTAATCTTGATATTTGTTAACTAAAACTTCTTGTGATTCTATGAACGCTAGAGATGCCTATGCTGCTTGTTTTGTTTTTGTTTCTGATTGCTGGGTTTTTGTTCTGCATTTGTTCCTTCTCCACACAAGGAAATAGCCTTTGGATGCTTCTTCCAATGGCCTCTGCGTGTTGATATACTTGATGTTTTTTTTTAGCGAAACACAGATTCATTAAGCATCAATTACATCAAGGAGCCAATACAGTCTACTCTAACATCTAGTCTACTACCCTTCAATTTATCCCTCATTCATGCTTGAAAGCTTTTTCAGTATTCACAGGACTTGCCATTTTCTTTTCAAATAGGAAAAAAGTTCCTTGATTTGGAAACAGAAATATGACAACTTCAGATCCCCCATCTTGATGTTTAAGAAGTTCAACGATTCTATCTTGAGCCCACTGTCCAAAATTCATCTCTATGTTTGTTCAACTCTTAGTTGTAGATGAGAACCACACCATGTCAACCTGCTCCATTTACACCCTACTAAAACATTTTTCATACTCTTCTTCTGAAATGCCTACAGCACAAGCGGGATCCTGTAGTCTTCATTCTGTTGAAAATCTGTCTTGTTGGGAGATAGTTCTGAACTGTCCACAAGATCATCTTGATCTTTGAGGAATGTTAATTTTCCACATAAGCTTCCAAAATTTTGTTGAGATTGGAACTGAAGCTGAAGTTCATACCACTCCATCATCTAGCTTTTCTTAATGGACTGAATGGTAACATGACTTGACGGTATTCCCATCCTTGTGAAATGGTGGCATAAAATGATCCTCCTTTGAAGTTATAGGAAGAGGAATAGCAATTGAAGCCTAAATTTTTTTTAACAAAGTGGTTTTACTTTTTTGAGAAGTACACAATAATTATAAAATGACATTCTGTATTATAAAAATCTATGTAAAAGATAATATAATAGCATTTTACGTCAAAACAAGCACGTTCATATTCATAGACAAAATATCTAAAAAAAATATGAAATGACGTGACATAAATTTTTTTAGTATGTATCTAATAAAATTCAAAAATGACCATCAGAGTTATTTTACTAATATGTAAATACATTAATAAATTTATATAAATATTTAATAGCAAGATTATGTATTTTCGCATAATAAGTAAATGTGTATACTCAAAATAGAAACAATAGTATTAATTAAAACTACCGACTATTTTCGTTAATACTTTATAGATTATTTTTTATATAATTTACCTAAATACTTATTATTTTCATATTGATGAATTGTTTGACTAGTTTAAGTAGATAATTATATTATATTTGTAAATAACTAGGAAAATAAGTACATAAATGGTTATATATGTGAAAATAATTATCATTAATAGTCTAGAAAGAAAAGTATTTCAAAAAAATTATCAATTTGATCATCATAGTTTACCTCATTTTCATAGTTTACTTAAGGCTTGTTTGGTAGCCCGCATTGTACAATACTAAATACAGGACAATACTAAAATAGTATTGTTCGACGTTTGGTAAAAATATGAGATTCGTACTAACTAATATGATGTGACTCTTTAGTCTCACCCACACTGTATGATTTAATCCCCTCTAAAAGAGGGGACTAAACCAAACTAAGATCATTCTGCACAGACCCACACGAAGATAGGTTCAACGATGATGACTCAAACGAAGACTTCTTCATTCCTGCCGCCAATGAAGCTTCTTCCTGGTAAGCCTCTTCATTTTCCTCTTCTTCTTTCTGTGTTTTTGTTAGATCTATGTTTCTGCCTTTTTGTTATATATGCGTTTTTGCTTCTACCGATTTTGTGTTTGTTAGATATACATTTTGGCAAATGTGTTAGATCTGATTTTAGCTCTGCCTTTAGATATGATTTTTGTTAGATCTATAGAGGAGATCTTGTTAAGATGATTTCAAGCGTTTTTGTTAGAGCTGATTTCAAGATTTTTGTTAGAGCTGATGTCAAGGTTTTTGTTAGAGCTGATTTCAAGCGTTTTTGTTAGAGTCGATTTCAAGCTTTACCTTTGTGTTTGTTCTAATTCAAGATCTCGTTGAAACAAAAAACTTGACCTGGAGTGTTTCGCTTTGCCTTTGTGTTTGGTCTCCTTCTATTGGCAATCTAGGATTCAGTATGGCTGTTAAAATAAGAAAGGCCAATATTTATTTAGCCAGTGGTAGTCATTGATATAAGAAGGTAGTAATTGAAAAGATTTGGGTTTGGTGAAAATTGGTAATTGAAAAGTAGATGGTCTATTTATTGTAGAGATAACCCATTTGCTGGAAGGTTTTGGGATTGTAATCCATTCTTTTTTATTTCTCTCATCCCCGTGGTGATGATTTCCCTCAGACTACCATTGTGAAACAACCTTCAACTGGTAATGAAGGTATACTAAAAACTTGTTTAGAAGAACAATTTTAGGTCATCTGAACGATTATTTTAGTAATTTTATATGGTTTCAAGCAAGTGATTCCAAGTTCACACCCTTAGGCTTCATTATTCCTTCACATTAGAATATGTTTCAACTTGCAAATTATAATAATTGGTACTTGCTGAGTGTGTAAATTGAATGCAACTTACTATTATATTAATTGTTTAGCTAAGATATATTTGTTTTGAATAGAGATGGATAAGAGAGAACTTTTGAAGTATCTTGTATTGGAGATTTACCTACTTCTCCTCGTTCAGTACCATAAAATTCAAGTTCTCAACAAAGTAATAAGGCAACTTATTGGTAAAAAGAGAACAAGAGCGGGGAGTAACTTTCATACTGGCTTGAATCAGATTGCCAATGTTTTTGAGAAAATGTTTAAGAAGTCATTTGAGAGAATGGAAACAATTAGTAGTAGAATCGTGGGTGATGATAAAAATTACACTGACATTGCTGATGAGTTACAAAGTTTCGGGCTTTCTGTTGATGATGAGATTAATGCTTTTATTCTCATTCTAGCAAAATCAGAAAATGTGTTGGCTTTCAAATCTTTGAAGGACGAACACAAACGAGCATTTGTGGCTAAGCTACGTCAAAGATGAATTTAGGCTTTCTTTCATACTTATTTTGTTGATGCATGATATTTTGTTAAATGGTGAATTACAAATGTTTGATGTGATATTTTTTGTGATGCATTGGTGGATAGGCATTATAGGGATCATATATGTTATATGTGATTATTCCTTTGTGATCCCTTGGTGGATGAGCATTATAGAGAGCATATATGTTATATGTAATGATTCTTTTGTGATGTCTTGGTGGATTGACATTATGTCATGAACATGAAAGCTTATTTTGTGATACATTGGTGGCTGAAAATTTTTGTATAAATATTATTATAAATTATGAAAATGAAGGACGATGTTTCAAGATCTTTTTTGAAGTATTTTAATTATTATTATTATTGATTGGTTGAATGAATGTTTATTTTGTAGTTGAAAATATTAAATAACATGTTAATGAATTCTAAACAGACTTGTGTAAATCAAATTATGACAAACAATTTTATAATAATTTAACACTATGATGTGTCAAACGTTGTATAAGTAATACATTTTTTATCAAATACAGCATCAAGCACTGTACAATATTATTTAATCCAGTACAGTACAGTCAGACAGATTTAGTATAATATTATCATGACTGTCAAACGAGTCATTAACGTCTCAATGTAGGCCTTTTAACACTCTGTGAACTGAACTTGACGGACACACTGATATAACATGTTAAGTGATGATGTTACGTATTAAGTGATGATATGACACGCATGATACCCATAATTGCAAAATCATTCACAAAAATCAACTTCTTTCTCTTCCAACTGACCTATTTTACCTTTTATTTGTTTACTTTTACTTTTTAAAACATTTTTTTACTAACTAACCTATTTTACCTTTTAATTTTTTTTAGTTTTAAACATTTCTTTCTCAAGTAAAAAACTAATTTCTCTCCCTCATCCCTCTTCTCTCTCGAACTCGAACGAAACAAGCCCTTAGCTTCGATTCGATTCTGCTGCAGGTAAACTTCACAAATTGTGTTCTTCATTTTCGTTGGTTCATCCTTCTTCTCGTTGGGTTTTCATCATGGTTTTTGTTTTCGTTCTCATGGGACCCATTTTCGTTCGTTCATCCTTCTTCTCATTTTCGTTCGTTCTTCATTTTCGTTAGTTCTGATGGGTTTCGTTCGACTGACCTTCAAGAGAGACGAGGGAGAGATATGAGATTTTTTCGAGGAGAACCTTCGTTCGAATTGGAAATTTCTAGGGAAACCCTTTGAAAAAATGGGCTGTAAACGGGTCTGACCAAAATGGAAAATTTCTGGGAAAACGAAAATTTCTAGGGTAACCCTTCGTTCGAATCTAACGCAAATGAACTAGAACAAAAATTGGAATGAAAATGAACGAAAATGGAACCAGCTGCAGAATCGAATCGAAGCTAAATGGTCTGGGGAAAACCCTTCGTTCGAGTTAGAGGGATGGGGGAGAGAGAGAGAGAGATGGTTAAAAAAATTTAAAAAAAGAGAAAAAAATATAAAAGGTGAGTTAGAAGAGAGAGATGAATTTTTATGGACGATTTAATATTTATGGATCTCAAGCTACCTACATTATCCTACATTATCACTTAACGCTTCACATCAATATTTTCATCAAACTCAATTCACAAAGAGTGCCAAAAAGATTACATTGAAACATTAAGTAAATTGAGATAACTAAATTGAGATTTTTTAAATTACGATAGTCAAATTGAAATATAATATAAACTACGATTTGAGGTGGTAAGTGGGCAGGTTCGGCCTGCAAAATCGGTTTAACCAGTCCGTTAAAACCCGACCAGACCCGTGTATGAATAGTACTAGGCCGGTTAAGGCCCGCGGGCCAAACCCGGGCCTGACATTTTTTCCATATGGCCCAGACCGGATACAGGGCCCAGCCCGACCAGTGGACAAGTTCTTTTTATCTAAAAAAACATTGATTTGTATATATTGAAGATTAAACTCTTGACATCTACTTTATTAATGAGATACCTTACTTTTAGACCAAGACTATTTTTGTGTGAATATTGTATGTGTTATATTTTTATTGTCTTTCACTACATTTTATCAAATAGTTTATTAAATATATTTTTGAGATAAATGTATTTAATTAAATAAATAGATAATATTTTTTATTTAAACGAATATTTTATTCAGTCAACAAAAAATAAATCAAGGGTCCAAGGGCATACTCTAACACTAATTAACAAGACACAAAAGTAAAAAAAATATAATCTCAATATTCAAATTTTCCTTCCACTTCCATGATAAAAATTATAATGCCTCTTCAAATAGCTTGTTCCTCCTCCAATCTTTAGATGGCAAGCTTGCTCACAATAGTTACACTTGATGAAAATAAATCCAACTTTACCCTCCACTTCCATAAGATCTACCTTAGAGAAATGATCTCATATAATCGACCTTTACCTTTTTGAGGTTTTAGTATTTGTGGTAGTTGAATTGCCTTCACTATCTATATATAAAAATGGTTATAGAGAATATAGATTTGAAGAGAGAAAGTTAGAAAAAATTGAGTACAAAAGTGAGTGAAGAAAATATACGAGGGTATGATTATTTATAGACAAAAAGCACACCATTGCTTGTTTAAAATGCAATGCAACCACCTGCTTGCTTAAATGCAATTCAAAGATAATTTTACAATTAATGCTAATCAAAATTCTTTATTATATATGCGGTGTGTTTGTCACATACTTAACTTAGTTGTTAAACTTGAAATGAAACAAATATCACCGTATTTGGTAGAAATATGTTCTGCTATTTCATATATTATGAATTCAAATACTAGACAACAAGAATATTTAAAATCAGGCAAAGATTTTGGTTTGAAACCAAGAAAGCTACGGTTGGATGTAGAAACTAGGTGGAACTCTACATATTTAATGTAAATGAAAAAAAGGTAAAACTGTTGTAAATAGTACTAATCGTGAAATAGCTAATTATTTTCTTGAATTTTTGAAATCTTTTTATGTTTCAACTAATATTTACTCTGGTATTTACTATAAAACTTCACATCTTGTTCTTACACAATTTTTAGAAATTACTAGCATATTTGCACGTTATAAGAAAAATGATTCTTTTCGACCTACTGTTGAGAAAATGGAAAAAAATTAAAAAATATTGGCAGAATATTCCTAGGATTTTTTGTTTTGCTACTGCTATGGATCCTAGGATAAAACTAGTTGGAGTTGAAATTTTTATTGATTTAATTTCTGAGAATTTAGTACTTTCCCCCGTTGCATATATTAAAGAACTAACATCAGAATTAAATTCATTTTATTCAACATATGAATAAAAATATAAAAATGATGATTGTAATATTAATGATGGTAGTAGATCATCTACACAAGTAGATAATTTTATAAATATTTTTCAACAAAGAATGAAATTTAAAATGAAGAACATTATGTATACTTCTCATAGATCAGAACTTTGTAAAATTTTTTTAAACAAAGTATGGAATTAAAGAAAATGATGAGTTAGATATTTTACAATGGTGGAAAGTAAATTCAACGAATTATCCAATTCTTTCTATTATGACGCGTGATCTACTAACATTTTTTATCTCTACAGTAGCAATAGAGACTGTTTTTAGTGCAGGTTGACGTGTAAGTGAAGAAAAAATAAGTAGATTAGCTACTGATATTGTTGAATCCTTTATCTGTGTTAAGGATTGGAGTGATGCCATCAAAAGAAGACAACAACGACTAGACAATATCATTCAAGATGTTTAAGATTTAGATGTTAACGAAAATGAATTATATATGATTCATATTTTTTAAGTCTTGTATGGGTTAGTTCGTATGGCTAATACTTTTTTTTCCTTTTCTAGGTTTTCCCCAATGGAGTTTTTTCTAGCAAAGGTTTTAACGAGGCAAGCCTTGGGGGGGGGGGGTTAATTTTTGAGATTGTTGCAAGTGATTGATAAATATGTAGGTGCCAACCTAGTTGGGATGTGCTTAATTTTATAGTGATGCAACTCTTAAATTCAATAAATAAAAAATAATTAAGTTATGATACTTAGAGTCTCCATGATTATTATAACGTTTTGTTTAAATAAATATTTTATTGGGATTTACTTAATTTATAGTGATACAACTATTTAATTTAATAAATAAAATAATTATTTTACTTAGTATGACAAGTTTTTCTATTGAGATTTTAAAATATAAAAAAATAATTAAAAGAAAAGTAACATGACTTCCGTATAGCTTAGTGGTATCCTTACACTGCATCTATTCCCCACTATAGGTGGCAAGTGGGCCAAATCTAGGGGTGTTCAACGGTCGGTCTAGTCGGACTTTTGGAGGAAAATAAGACCAGACCGAGAATCACGGTCCTCCTATATGGAGGACCGAACGAACAAAAAATCTGGAAAAAATTCGGACCGACTAGACCGAAATTCAACGGTCGGTTCAAACGGACTTAACGGACTAAATACCTGTTTTACAATAAATATATTATTTAACAATAAAGACAATTTTTGACTAGGAGTTTCCCATATCTAAACATATCCAAACTTCAAAGTGCTAATATCCAATATTTAAAAATATCCAAAATTCAAAGTACTAATATCTAACATTCAACCATATTAAAACTTCAAAATACAAATAATAATATCCAACATTCAAATATCTAAGAAAAAGGTAAATCAGAAACACAACAAAACATAGAAGTTCATCCATCTCCAGCCTTCAATCACATCATGCAATGGTAATGAAAGTTTCCTCTTGCATCTTGATACATTCTATTCACATGAAGACAATGAGTTACTGCATATGTGAATAAAGTTGAAAAGAGCATTGGATAAATTGCATAAACTTCATAAAACAGCACATTTGAACCCAAAACTTTAATGAGTTCTTTCTCTATTAAAACACCAAAGGATATGCATATTTGCTCAAGAAAACACCAATAGAGCAGCCAATAGACGTTGAAGTTTCTAGTAAAAGGCTATACCATATTTAGTATACTAGTAAAGGAATCAAAAGCTTGTTGTTTTGCTTGCATACAGTGAAAAAATATATTCATAACTACAAAAATCAAAAGTATTCGAAGATATATAAACTCAAGTTTATTAGTCGTCCCTCAAACGCTGACTGCTGACTGCATTCTTCAAGAGAATCCTGCGGCTAAAAAGATTATTAACAAATTACCGGTTTAGGAGCTGAAGGCGGTTTGGCCATGGTGTTTGACTATATAATTGGCTGGCCATCAAAGGCAATAAGAGAGGCAGTATCATTGTTGATAGACCACCTAATTAAGACATCTTCATCATACCAAAATCTATCATATATTGTGTCATATTCTTATGATTGCACTGGCTAAAGAGCAAGAGGCAGTATCATTGTTGATAGACCACCTAATTAAGACACCAACATCATACCAAAATCTATCATATACTGAGTGTCATTCTTATGCAGTTAATCCAAATTCCAACATTTTCAAAATATTAGCACAATTTTCTCGTTCTTCCAAAAACAACAATCGGTCATTTCAGTCACATAAATAAGTTTTCTTCACAATAAAAGCTTCAGAACATTAGCAAAAACTCATAGAAAGAATCATGGTTCATAGGATTCAGAATAATTTGACATACCTTGAAGAAGTTGATGCTGAGAAATAAAACATGCACAAAAGGGGAACAAATTAATTAAGTAAATATACAATTGTCCTCATTGCATCAGAAAGATAGGACATATATTCCCCGTACTTCCAGTACCTTTCAAGAGGATTACGCTTTCCACGAGCCAAATCAATTCTGACATTGCTAACAGAAACATCATCCTCTTGTAATATAAATCCACCATTTCCCTATATGAAATTTAAGAATAGTTAGGATCAAAGACACTGCTTTATTTCCTCATTGCAGAGAACATGTATATAAGTACATAGGATTTTATGAAAGTACCTGAGAACAAACAATATCTCGAGCAGTTACATCTTTGAAATTTTCTAGTTTGTCTTTTAGGACAACATATTCATTGCAAAACTGCCATAAAGAGAACAGAAGCTTGTAATCTTCAACATGTTAAGTTTGAAGATTTCTGACTGCACAACCATAGATGTCTATTAAACAATTATTACTGATAAGTAAAATTTGGATTGGAACCCTCGATCTTACCTGGACGAAGAATGGGAGGGTCTAAGCTGAGGTCGAGGGAGAGGGAGAGGGTCTGAGCTGAGGTCGAGGGAGAGAAAGAGGGTCTGAGCTGAGGCCGAGGGAGAGGGAGAGGGTCTGAGTTGAGGCCGAGGGAGAGGGAGAGGGTCTGAGCTGAGGTTGAGGGAGAGGGAGAGGGTCTAAGCTGAAGACCAGGGAGAGGGTCTAAGCTGAGGGAGATGCAAGAGGATGGATGGACGCTGGAGGGGAGACGCGAGAGGCTGGTTGAACTATGGAGGTGCAACGCGAGAGGCTGGCTAGACTCTAGAGGTGCAACACGAGAGGCTGGGTGGACTCTAGAGGTGCGACGCGAAGAAGGAGAAGGTCTGCGTTTGACTAAGTTGAGGGAGAGGGAGAGGGTCTGAGCTGAGGGAGACGCGGGAGGCTTGTTGGACTCTGGAGGGGAGACGGGACGCGAAAGGATGGCTGGACTGAGGCATGAGTCGCGTGACGTGAAGAAGGAGAAGGGTTACGTCTGCGTCTGACTGAGCTGAGAGAGAGGAGAAATAACCTAACCCTAAAAAATTATATATATATATATATACACACACACACACACACTATACGGTCGGATCGGCCCAGAATTAACAAAAATTCTGGACCGGTCTGAATTTTTGGTCCTCACTAAAAGGAGGACTGAACCGACCATTAACAATAAAAAAATCGTCTAGACTGATCAATTTCAGATTGGACCGGCTCGAACTAAACGGTCTGGACGGTTTTTGAACACCTCTAGCCGATTCGACCCGGGAAACCGGCTGAACCAGCCTGTTAAAGCCCGTCCCATATATGAACAGTACCAGACCGGTTAAGGCCCGCGGGCCAAGCTCGGTCCTGCATGGGCCTGGCAATTTTACCATATGACCCGGCCCGGCCCGTCCAACCCACGAGCCTGAACTGGCCCAGCCCGTGGACAAGTTCTTTTTATCTAAAAAAATCATTGATTTTTTATATATTGAAAATTGAACCATTGATCTCTTCCTTATTAATGGGACACATTACCACTAGACCAAGACGATTTTTGTGTAAATATTGCTTGTATTATATTTTTATTGTCTTTCACTATATTTTATCAAATAGTTTATTAAATATATTTTTGAGATAAATGTATTTAATTAAATAAATAGATAATATTTTTTATTTAAACGAATATTTTATTCAGTCAACAAAAAATAAATCAAGGGTCCAAGGGCATACTCTAACACTAATTAACAAGACACAAAAGTAAAAAAAATATAATCTCAATATTCAAATTTTCCTTCCACTTCCATGATAAAAATTATAATGCCTCTTCAAATAGCTTGTTCCTCCTCCAATCTTTAGATGGCAAGTTTGCTCACAATAGTTACACTTGATGAAAATAAATCCAACTTGAACCTCCACTTCCATAGGATTTACCTCAGAGAAATGATCTCATATAATCGACCTTTGCCATTTTGAGCTTTTAGTATTTGTGGTCATTGAATTGCCTTCACTATCCATATATAAAAATGGTTTTAGAGAATAGAGATTTAAAGAGAGAGTTAAAAAAGTTGAGTAAAAAAGTGAGTGAATAAATTATACGAGGGTATGATTATTTATAGACAAAAAAATATATGTTGCTTGTTTTAAATGCAATGCAGCCACCTGCTTGCTTAAATGCAATTCAAAGATAATTTTACAATTAATGCAAATAAAAATTACTTATTACATATGCGATGTGTTTTTTATATACTTAACTTAGTTGTTAAAGTTAGAATGGAACACATATCATCGTATTTGGAAGAAATACGTTCTACTATTTCATATATTATGAATTCAAATACTAGACATCAAAAATATTTAAAATCATGAAAAGATTTTGGTTTAAAACAAAGAAATCTACGGTTGGATCTAGAAACTAGGTGGAACTCTATTTATTTAATGTTAATGACAGCAAATATTTGTTGGAGTGTAATTTGCAATTATGTAAATGAAAAAGGTAAAACTATTGTAAATAGTATTAGTTGTGAAATAGCTAATTATTTTTTTGAGTTTTTGAAACTTTTTTATGTTTCAACCAAAATTTACTCTGGTATTTACTATAAAACTTCACATCTTGTTCTTAGACAGTTTTTAGAAATTACTAGCATTTTTGCACGTTAAAAGAAAAATGATTCTTTTCGACCTATTGTTAAGAAAATGGAAAAAAAATAAAAAATATTGACAGAATATTCCTAGGATTTTTTGTTTTGCTACTGCTATGGATCCTAAAATAAAATTAGTTGGAGTTAAAAACTTTATTGATTTAATTTTTGAGAATTTAGAACTTTCCCTCGTTGTAGATATTAAAGAACTAACATCAGAATTAAATTCATTTTATTCAACATATGAATTAAAATATAAAAATGATGATTATAATATTAATGATGGTAGTAGTTCACTACACAAGTAGATAGTTTTATGAATATTTTTTACAAAGAATGAAATTTAAAATGAATAACATTATTTCTACTTCTCATAGATCAGAACTTTATAAATTTTTTGAAACGGAATATGGAATTAAAGAAAATGATGAGTTAGATATTTTACAATAGTGAAAAGTAAATTCAACGAGTTATCTAATTTTTTCTATTATGGTGCATGATCTACTAATCCATTTGGTCTCTACAGTAGTATCGGAGACTACTTTTAGTACATTTGGACGTGTAATTGGAGAAAAAAAAAGTAGATCAGCTCCTAATATTGTTGAAGCCCTCATCTGTGTTAAGGATTGGAGTGATGCTACCAAATGAAGACAACAACGAATAGACGACATCATTTAAGATTTTCAAGATTTAGATTTAATGAAAATGAATTATAGATGATTCAGATTTTTAAAGTCTTGTATGGGTTAGTTCTTATGGCTAGTACTTTTTTTTTATATTTTCTGGATTTTCCCCAATGGAGTTTTTTTACAGTAAAGGTTTTAACGAGGCTAGCCGGGGGGGGGGGATTAATTTTTGAGATTGTTGCAAGTGATTGATAAATAGGTAGGTGTCAACCTAGTTGGGATGTGCTTAATTTATAATGATACAACTCCCAAATTCAATAAATAAATAATAATAAATTTATGATACTTAGAGTTTCCATGATTATTACTACTTTTTGTTTAAAATGAATACTTTATTGGAATGTACTTAATTTATAGTGTTGCAACTATTTAATTCAATGAAAAAAATAATTATTTTACTTCGTATGACAAGTTTTTCTAAAGTAAAAAAGAAAATACTTAGAAGAAAAGTAACATGACTTCTATATAACTTAGTGGTAATCCCTACACTTCATGTATTCGTCACTAGAGGTGGCATGAGAACCAGGATCAACCCGTGAAATCGGCCCGTTAAAGCCCGACCCGTCCAACCCGCTAGTGGACAAGTTCTTTTTATCACAAAAAATCATTGATTTTGTCTATATTGAAAATTGAACCCTTGACCTCTTCATTATTAATGAGACACCTTATCACTAGACTAAGACTATTTTTTTGTAAATATTGTTTATGTTATATTTTTATTATCTTTCAATATATTTTGTCAAATATTTTATTAAATATATTTTTGAGATAAATATTTTTAATTAAATAAATAGATAATATTTTTTCTTTAAATGGATATTTTATTCAATCAACGAAAATATACACCAAGAGTCCAAGGGCATACCCTAACACCAATTAATAAGACGCAAAAGTAACAAAATACAATCTCAATATTCAAATTTCCTTTCCACTTCCATTATACAAATTATATTGCCTCTTCAAATGGCTTGTTCCTCCTCCAATCTTTAGATGGTAAGTTTGCTCGCAATAGTTACACTTGATGATAATAAATCCAACTTTACCCTCGACTTCCATAGGATCTACCTTAGAGAAATGATTTCATATAATCGACCTTTACCTTTTTGAGGTTTTGATATTTGTGGTCGTTGAGCTGCTTCACTATCCATATATAAAAATGGTTATGGAGCATAGAGATTTAAAGAGAGGAAGTTAGAAAAAAAATTGCGTAAAAAAGGGAGTGAAGAAATTATACGAAGGTATGATTATTTATAGACAAAAAAGATTCGTTACTTGTTTTAAATGCAATGCGACCACCTGCTTGCTTAAACGCAATTCAAAGATAATTTTACAATTAATGCTAATCAAAATTTTTTATTACACATGCGGTGTGTTTACCATATACTTAACTTAGTTGTTAAAGTTGGAATGAAACAAATATCGCCGTATTTGAAAGAAATACATTCTGCTATTTCATATATTATGAATTCAAATACTAGACAGCAAGAATATTTAAAATCATGCAAAGATTTTGGTTTTAAACAAAGAAATCTACGGTTGGATGTAGAAACTAGGTGGAACTCTACCTATTTAATGTTAATGACAGCAAAAATTTATTGGAGTGTAATTTGTAATTATGTAAATGAAAAAAAGGTAAAACTGTTGTAAATAGTATTAGTTGTGACATAGCTAATTATTTTCTTGAGTTTTTGAAAAAATTTTATGTTTCAACTAAAATTTACTTACTATAAAACTTCACATCTTGTTCTTAAACGGTTTTTAGAAATTACTAGAATTTTTGCACGTTATAAGAAAAATGATTCTTTTCGACCTATTGTTGAGAAAATGGAAAAATAAAATAAAAAATACTGACAGAATATTCCTAGGAGTTTTTGTTTTGCTATTGCTATAAATCCTAGGATAAAATTAGTTAGAGTTAAAATTTTATTGATTTAATTTTTGAGAATTTAGAACTTTCCCCCGTTGTAGATATTAAAGAACTAACATCAGAATTAAATTCATTTTATTCAACATATGAATCAAAATATAAAAATGATGATTGTAATATTAATGGTGATAGTAGTTCATCTACACAAGTAGGTAGTTTTATAAAAAAATTTCAACAAGGAATGAAATTTAAACTGAAGAACATTATTTCTACTCCTCAGATATCATAACTATATAAATTTTCTGGAACAGAATATGGAATTAAAGAAAATGATGAGTTATATATTTTGCAATGGTGGAAATCAAATTCAACGAGTTATCCAATTCTTTTTTATGGTGCGTGATCTACTAACCCCTCCGGTCTCTATAGTAGCATCGGAGGCTGCTTTTAGTGCAGGTGGATGTGTAATTGAAGAAAAAAGAAGTATATTAGCTCCTGATATTGTTGAAGCCCTCATATGTGTTAAGGATTGGAGTGATGCGATCAAAAGAAAACAACAATGACTAGACGACATCATTCAATATTTCAAAAATTTAGATTTTAATGAAAATGAATTATAGATGATCAGATTTTTAAAGTCTTGTATGAGTTAGTTCTTATGGCTAGTACTTTTTGTTCTTTTCTGAGTTTTTCCCAATGAGGTTTTTTCCAATAAAGGTTTTAACGAGGCTAACCCGAAGGGTTAATTTTTGAGATTGTTGCAAGTGATTGATAAATAGGTAGGTGTCAATATAGTTGAGATGTGTTTAATTTATAGTGATGTAACTCTCAAAATAATAATAAAAAATAATAACTTTTTGATCAAATTAATATTTATTGGGATATACTTAATTTATAGTTGTGCAACTATTTAATTCAATGAATAAAATAATTATTTTACTTAGTTTGACAAATTTTTCTATTGAGATTCTAAAATAAAAAGAAAATAGTTAAAAGAAAAGTAACATGACTTCTATATAGTTTAGTGGTAAACACTACATTTCATCTATTCCTCACTAGAGGCAACAAGAGGGCCGGTTCGGCCCATTAAAGCCCGACCCAACCCTACCCGTGTTTGAACAGTACCGTTAAAAGATTTTGCTTTTTAGATCTTCATATTTTAATCACGTCCACAATTAATTTATTCCTACAAAATCATCAAAAAATAGAAATAGAAGAGAGCTAGCTCAGTGAGAAGAAAAAATGATTTCTATTACTGACTTCAATAATGCTATTACAATCGAGCAGTCTATCTATATATCTACTATATAAATTAGCTTAAGAGTAATATAAGAGAATAATTGTTAGTTACAATTTTGTTCATTACCCATGATAGGTAATCATTGGAGAAGATATTATCCATCACTAACTTGCTGAAGTGTTGTGAGCGCCGTGAGACTGAGGAGATGACGGCATGAGTGAGGTCCATTAGTTGCTAAGGTGGAGCTCGAGTGATCGGCTGATATGAGCATTAGTTGTCCTTCGAGACCTACATGGGCTGCAGAACGCTGGACTTGTTAAAGGATGAGGTGGGCTGTTGGACATTAGCCTTATTATCCCCCATAAAGCTAAATGGCGGTGAAACCACATTTATTTTGGACTTAAGGTATGAAAACTGAAACCCAGAAAGTGTCTTGGTGAGAATATCTGCTACTTGTTTTGAGGAAGGGATGAATCTGATTTGAAGTTGTTTGGCGAGTACCATCCCTGACAAAATAGATGTCAATTTCAATATGTTTCGTTCGAGCATGAGAGACATGATTAGATGCAATGGAGGTTACTCCCTCATTATCACACCAGATGATAGGGAGTGAAGAAGAGGACATGCATTTCAAGCATAAGGGACTGAATCCATGTAATCTCAGCTGATGTGTGAGCAAGTGATCGATACTCAGTCGCAGTGCTACTTCTAGCAACAACATGTTATTTTTTGAAGTGTAGGACCAAGAAACGCAACAAAGCCACTTGTTGATTTTCTATCATCAATACAGCTTGTCCAATCAACATCTGAGAAGGCTTGGAGTTCAAAGGTGCTGCTGGTTAGGGAAGCAAGCCTTCATGCAGTGATCCTTTGAGGTAACTAAGAAGTCTCTTAGCGGCTTGCCATTGAAGGCAATGAAGGCAATGTCAGGCCTTGTGATAGTTACGTACTGAAGTGTCGTAAGTAGATTTCTATACTAAATGATATCAGACAAAGGTTCACCTCCATCTTTTGTTAGTTTTATTGTAGAGGTTGCAAGAATATGGCAAGGTTTAGCTTCAAACATGTTAAACTTGAGTAGGAGACCAGTGATGTACTTGCTCTATTAGAGGAGCATGACTTTGGCAGAGTAAATAACCTCTATGCCCAAGAAGTGGTGAAAGGTTCCAAGGTCCTTAAGTGAGAAGGTAGAGTTCAATTCTAAAACCATCTTAGAGATTTACATGGTATCATTACCAGTGATGAGGACGTCATCTACATAAACAATGAGGTATATTGTCCTGCAAGCTTGATGGAGTATAAATAAGGAAGGATCTGACTGAGCAACCTTAAAACCTATATGAAGAAGGGTTAGTTTGAGCTTATCATACCATATTTTTGGGGCCTGTTTATGTCCATAAAAGGGTCATGTTCAATTCGCAAACAAAATGTGGGTGTGTAGGATCAATAAAGTCTTCTGGTTGTGACATATACATGGTTGTGAATTATACATAGTTTTTGACATGTGGCCATGGAGAAATGTATTGTTGATATACAATTGTCTCATTGGCCAAGGACTGCTAAGAGCAACTGTCAAAACTAAATTAACAATGACATGTTTCACCACAGGACTGAAAGTCTCAGAGTAGTCTAAACCTAATGTTTGGTGGAAACCGTTTGCTATAAGTCTTGCTTTGAACCTGTGGCTCAAACCATCTGCATTGGGTTTCAGTTTAAAAACCCATTTGTTTCCAACAAGATTAAGGTTTGGAGATGGAGGAACTAGAGGCCATATATTATTCTGAATTAAGGCATTGAATTCGGATTGCATTGCTTATTTCCAAGAGCGATTTGTCAGAGCAGCTTTCATTCTTGAGGAGATGAATGAATCTGAGAAGGAGTTGTACCTGAACTTGAGTTTGTACCTATTTGTAAACAGAGAAGAGAATATCACCCTCGATGGCATGGATGTGGAAGTAGTGGTGGAGACAAGATTAGTGTAAGGGTAATTTGTTGAGAACCTGAATTTGAAAGGAAAAAAAAGTTCATTAAAAACCACATTTATGGCAGTATAAATTCTTCCTGTAGAATGAAGACAGAGTAACCCTTGTGAGATGAAGAGTAACCAAGGAAGACACACATAGTTGACCTAAAATCGAATTTGTGTTGATTGTAAGGAGATAAGCTGTTGTCTGAAAAGCATACCACCAATAATTAAGAGACATGGAGGCATGAGCTTAAAGGGTAAGTCTAACTTGTACAATATGCATATGTTTCCTCTCAACCTTTCCATTTTGATGCTGAGTGTGGGGCAGGGGTATCTAAATTGGATACCATTTGTGAGTAGGTAGTGTGAGAAAGGTCTGCATTCACCCCCCAATCTGATTGCACACATTTCATCTTAAGGCCAAATCGATTCTCTACATAGGCGATAAAGAAAAGAAAGGCTGAAAAAGCTTCAGATTTGAGTCTTAGGGGATATATCCATGTAGATCGGGTATAGTCATCTATGAAATGGATATGGTACCTAAAACCATTTGATGTTATAGTGGCGGGACCCCATAAATCTGTGTGAATCAGCCTTAATGTTTTTTTAGTGATTGTTTGAGATGGCGGGTGTGTGAGTCTGTGGCTTTTCCCAATTTGGCATGCATGGCAGTCATACAACTTATCAACATGTGAGCTCAGTTTTAGTTGTGTTAAGAGATGATAAGTGATTGCTTTTTATTGGTGGCCTAGCTTATGATGCTAGAGTGCTGCTAAAATATAATTAGAAGACTGAAAATTAGTAAGTAAAGAAGTATAAAGAGCTTGAACATTGGAATTTTCATTGCATTTGATCAAAGAGTCTGTTACATTTTCAGAGGGTTTATAAGTCCCCATAGGTAATTAAGAAGTACAGACATCAGAATTTTTGGAAAGTAAAGAGCTACTGTAACTTCTAAAGTTAGGCAGTGTAGAGTCATTGAAAAGATGGAGAGAGCAATTCAAGGCAACATGTGTTTTTCCTTTCTTAGGCACATACAGCTCAGAAAGTCCATATTTAAGCCTCCCTTTGAGTAATATACTTCTTGTGGCTAGGTCATTCATGGGTGAAACTCAACATACACAAGATTATCAGAGGTAAGTTTTGAAGCATTGATTAAGTTTTTGGTAATTTAGGCACTCTTAACAACGAATTCAGTTGCAAGGGGTAAAGTGATGAGGCAAAAAGATTTTTACCAACATGTGTAATTTGTAAATACTTACCATTTTCAACAGCTAACTTGTCACTAGCTTGATACTCACTCGATATGCTCATGTTACCTAAACCATATATCGTATGGTATGTGTCTCCACCTTCTGCAAACCAAGTTTCCTCTGAGCTTGTTTCTGAGTTTCCCATGCTAGGTGTCTGACTGAAGCTTGAGTTGAAAAATGCACTAGATGCAGAGTTACAGCTTTGACCATATGTGAGATTTGCCTATTGTGATGGCTGATAGGATTTGTCAAACCTAAACCAACAGTGGGCTACAATGTGACTTGCTTGTAGCACACTTTAACGGGAAACTCTGTTATTGCCAGTCTGCCACCTTTTCCACCTCTTCTAGCCCTTCTGAGATTGAAATTGTTCCTTCAACTGTTTTTTCTAGGATTATTGGGCCACTGGTGTTGGTTCTAACCGTTTCTCTTAGAAAACCACTGAAATTGTTGATACCATGAGCTACGTTAGCACAGGCCTTAAGAGATGCTTCTCTTTCCATGTTTTATTTTTCTATCCTTGACTCGACCTCTTCTATAGTTAAATTGTCACTTCTGAAGGTTATGTTCACCACAATAGGGTCATACTGTGATGGAAGCCCATTCAGGATGTGCAATATCAGGTCCTGCTCACTCATTGGATCTCCGCAACAAAATGATCTGCTATGGTTCTCATGGTGTCAAAGTAATTTGCCACATTGAAGTCATTCTTTTTGGTAATATGAAGAGAGTTTTTTAAACTTAGTAACTTGCTCTTGATCTATTGA
The DNA here is from genome assembly GCA_003255025.1 of Datisca glomerata. Classification (NCBI taxonomy): domain Eukaryota; kingdom Viridiplantae; phylum Streptophyta; class Magnoliopsida; order Cucurbitales; family Datiscaceae; genus Datisca; species Datisca glomerata. The sequence goes on from QANY01002751.1 coordinate 123,710, forward strand.
CGTAAGTTCTTTCCAGGGCATACCAAAGGTCCTATGACTCATTTTTTATCTTAGCCAACTAAGAAGAAGTTGGTCATTACTAAGCCAAAGCATGAAGTCATGATTCAGAGTGCCATTTTCTAGGTATTGTACAGGTTTACTATCTGTATTGAGTTCATAGTCACTCAAGCCATGTCCAATGATGGCTGACACTACTTGAGACTTCCATAAAATATCATTTTCTCTATCAAGTTTGATGGAGAGGATAGATCTAAGGGTATTCACAATTTGGTTTCAGCTAAGCTTCTTCCTACTGTTTCACTCGAGTCCATGTTTTGATAAGTATTTCAAGAGTTGTTATATGAGGTTGTCCTCGAGATAGAAATAGAAGAAAGCTAGCTTAGTGAGAAGAAGATGATATCTATTATTGACATCAATAATGCTATTATAATCGAGCAATCTATTTATATCTATTGTCTAAATTAACTTAAGAGTAATAGAAAAGAATATTGTTAGTTATAATTTTGTTCATTACTCATGATCTCTAATAATTGGAGAAGATATTCTCTATAACTAACTTGGTGAGGTGTTGTGAGCTAGGATACGTGAGATAGAAGTGTTTAAAACCAAACTGAATCGAAAATGATCAGTTCAGTTGATTCTTTATATATATTTGGTTCAGTCCGCATTTACTAATCACTATTTTAGAGATGATATAATGAACAACTTATTTTTTGGGTTCCGTGAGGAACACTTACTATATGCTAACTTGAAGTTGATACTATATTAAGGTACAAAATAATGTTACTCAGAATTAGGTCTCTCAAAAGTTAAAATAAAAATGAATTTGTTAAACAATAAAACTTGATAATGACAGAACCCATTAATGAAAATAAATATTCAATGCTAAAGCAGGCCTGGCCGTCCCCTCAGCAGAGAAAACCCTCTACTATACCTCTAAGAGGAACACAATAAATAAAAAGATATTTAGCCCCTTTTTTTCAAATAATTCATTAATAAAATTAAATTTTGTCTATTACTGAGTTCAAAAAGTTAACGAAGAAATTGAAGAAGAAAAAGAGAGAACCTTTTTAGTAACTTTATCAATTTAAAAAATAAAAAGAAATCTTTAGTGACCTTTCCTGCATTTCTAAATGTAAATACCAATAATTAAAAAAATTAAAAATTGGCCAAACCCCCTTTTGAAACAAGTTTCTACCCATAATTATAAAACGAAATCCTGTAAACCTAAATCAAAACTTGAAAAAAAACACACACACATTAAGCTAAAATAATGAAAGTGGCTGACTTTGTTGACTAAAAGCCTAACTAACTAGAAATTCACTTATTGATTTTTTTAAATGGTAGCTTGACTTAACTTGGTAGCCAACAAATAATAAGACAATTATCACTAACCACAGTCCATGAGACAAAAGAAAGTAGAAGATGCTAATGCTTACAAAAAGTACTTCTAAGGATTCTTCTGATATGGAGTTAGCCAAGAGATTAATACCGCAATTAACGATTAATGTGCGTTAAATTGAATAAAAAAAATATTAACAGGATTTTACTATCTGTGATCAGATTTAATGATCGGATCCACAAAATCTCTTGAAGATGCAAAGTAATATATTGATTCGGATAACATTGAACATTGTCCTATTATATGACGAAATTACTAGAGAATAGTGTTGTTTAATGGTGATTTTCATTTAGACGGCAACGGAATTATAAAGACATACCTTCATGTTATATTTTAATTAACAAAAAGGCAGAAGAACAGTCAACTGGATCAACCATCTCAAACATTCTTTTCCTACTGTGTAAGTGCCAAAAGTCCTCCTTATCACCAAACAGAGAGAGAGAGAGAGAGGTTCAGAAGGGTTTATTCTAACAAATGGCGAGTGATAAGCACAGCTGGACAAACGTACGGTCCAACTACTAAAGCCGAACTCTGATCAAAGCAGGCACGTACCCCTTATAACCCACTCTTGTTTTGACATCTGTACCTTTCATATGGCTTTTCTCTCTCACCAGCCTTTTCTTGTGTTAACATATTTATTTTCAGAAAAACTACAACAGCCCTTAAATTATACCATTTCATTAGTTTAGTTATTAAAGTTTAAATCTTCCGTCCATTTCGTTAAATTTCTCCATTTATGCGATCCAGAATATAAATTTAAACTTAAATAAATATAATATTTTTCATCACATTGAACTTTATACGATCACAAAATTGATAGAGGATCTCCAAAATCTTATAAACACAAAAAATGAACAAAATCAATATTAGTGTTAGACTAAACATAATTTATAATTACGTAAAGTATGTATTCTTTAAAAATCTTACATGATCACCGTCGGAAAACGATAACAAATAATTTTGTGCTTGCATCATTTTCATAAGCTACGTCACTTGGGATTGAAGTTGAACTTGACTATTTTGAAGTTCATGGACCTGTGACTTAACTCTCTCATGTTCTTCACGTGGAACGAACACCTCTTTAGAAAATTGACTGCTACTCTGTGATCCAAATACACTTGTGGGAGTTGGACCTAGTCTCATTCCACGGACTCGTCCAGGATGCTCTGGACCTATAATTTTAAAAATACATCTCTAGAGTTGATATTATTTTCATCCTACATTTAGGTTGTCAGAAATTATTGCATTTTCTCCTACAACACAAATAAACAATTTGAATGCATATGTATATGGTTGAAAAAGTGAAAGAACGAAAGAACATAAAAACTAAAAGCGTAAATTGGATTTAATAAAATTATTGTAAGGATAATATGGGAACGTCGCAAGATTTATTTGAAAAATACAATAGAATTTGTGGAAATCAGTTTCTAAATGCTGTTTTTCAAACTGCTTTTGGAAATTGCTGCAGAAAAGCAGAAATTATATAAGACAACTTTTTCTGAAACAGATTTACCAAACGTTTAAAGCCGCTAAAATAGGAAAGCTCAACTCTTTAATAAATCACTTTTGGACACCCAAAAACAATACCGAGCGAGTAGGGGTGTTCAAAAATCATTCAAATCGTAAAATTCGATTCGGATCGGATCGAATTTTCGGTTTGGTCTAGAATTTCAATCAATTCTAGACTAGACCGACCGTATAATGTAAAATATTTTTTCAAGTAAAAAGTAACTTTTTCTCATTCCCACATCGGAAAGGAAATACATAGTTAAGGTGGGAATGAGTTATAAAAGTACTACATCTACCTCCTCATAATGAGGTAAGCGACAACATGTGTGTGCTTTTAAAGCATGCTTTGAAATAAGATGTATTTATCACGCGTATAATATGTTCAATGTATTAACCGTGTAGTAAACTTTTAATCTGAAAATTACATGTATTTATTACGCATACTTAGACCGTAAAATTCGTCTGAGCCGACCGTTGAAGTTAGGTCTGGTCGGTTCAGATTTTTTATAGTGTTTTGGTCGTAATTTTCAGTCTGGTCTCATTTTCCTCTAAAAATCTGATCAGACCGACCGTTGAACACCCCTACCAACGAGGCCTAAATACATGTATGATAGCTCAACTAAAGAGTAAAATTTTGGCTGCATATCTACTAATCTCTATTCAAGAAGCATATCCGAAACATGAAAATAGTACCTATCAATTATCAAAAATAGAAAAAAAAAGGAAGTCCTCACTTCCTTTGTAATAACTCATATTTATCTATATATTTTATAAACCAGAATTTTTCACTCATACTTCCAACTCTATAGTTATATATAATCTTATCTTAAACAATTCTACCATTTCTTTACATCCAAACAAAATATACAAAAGAGGATTTCGAAATTTTCCCTATAGCATATACATTAGTATATATAAAATATGTACATTGTATTAATACAAACAGTCAAAGAGTTTTTAATTCCAACCCTACCTTAGAAATGCATTATCACCTAGTAATTATTTCCTAATTTAGAACCTGAGCGAGTTGTGAAAATTGAATATATTGCACAGAGAGAGGGAAGAAGGGAAGAGAGAAAAGGTTGTTGCAGAGAGAGGGAGAGGGAGACTGTAGAGAGAGAGGAGAGAACCGAGATGACACCTGTAAATCATAGAGGAGCACGCGGTGGGGGAGCTTGCCATGGAGGACCTGACGGCAGAATATTGCGGCAAGGCTCACGTCGCCTGTTGCAGGGGGGAGAATCGCGACTCTGTGCGAAAGGGAAAATTAGGGATTTAACGGTTATTTCGTGACGGTTTTAAAACTGCCACAAAATGTCTTAAAAATCGCCATTGCACGTAAAATATTTCACACGGGTTTGGGCGAAAATGAAAAATAAGGGATTTAAAGGTTATTTAGCGGCGGTTTTTGAACCGCCGCTCCACGTAAAACATGCGGCGGTGGTTTTTAAAAACCGCCTGGGAAAACTTTTTTTCTTGTAGTGTCTATAGTAAAATAGTTTGTCATATTTAATTTTTTCTTCTCAAATATTTTTTTATTTTCCCATCTTATCTCACGATATAAATTTGATACGATCGTGTGTTGTTTAATTAAAAAATTATTGTAGTATAAAGCATCTCGAGATGAAGCACAACTTGATCAAGTTTTAATAGTTTTATTATAAATATATCATTTCTAAGTGATGCACGACCTTCAATTTTTTATTTATAATAGTTTTATTATAAATATGAGAAAATTACCATTATTATTTTATTTTGTTTTAGATTTATAATATTTTGAGAGTTAATGTATTTATTCTAACGTTAAAATAATTTTAAAATTCTTCAACACGTGTGAAACACGTACTTTTCGATTAGTTTGTTTAAAAATGGAGATCTAGGGCATGACAAGAGAAAAACATGTATAGAAAATATATTATTGTTTATTGTAATGGAGAATTGGAATTAATCATCATTTTTTGAATTAGGTAATTAATAATCCTTATTATTTAAGGGGATAAATGTACTTTTCTCTTTTATTCAAGTTACTCTGTATTTCTGATAATACTTATCTATTTATTTATTCAGGACTAAACAAGGATCCTATTACAGAGATTTTTATCTGATAAACATTTTTATATATTTAAAATAACTTTTATATTTGGTAGCAACTTTTGAAAAACAAAACACATATTAACTTTTCTTCGTAAAAGTTTCTAGATAGAAGAAAATTGCTCAGAGTTTGAAGAATTATAAAATAATTGTTCCTTGATTATCCAATGAGAATATTTATTTTCCAAAATATCAGATATCTTATTCACATAAAATATTTGATATATGTTTTAGTATACATAATTTAAAAGACCACTGAGTCACTGTTAGTGTAAGAATACTCTTTACAAAATCCTCTTCCATTTTAAGTCAGTAAACTTTTTTTTATACTCTAAAGGTTATATAACTGTGAAGGTTTTCAGAGGTTTGTTTCCTCTCAAATTTAAGTTCGAATCTTTTTGGGTACAAACAATCATTTGGTAGTCTGACTTTTACTGTTAAAATTAATGATTTACCTATTACTTGTGCCAAAAAACTTCTCAGAACATAGTACATGAATTTCATGAGACTAATGAAGTTTTACATAAGTTAACTGACACGTCCACAATTACCAAAACATTTTTGTGACAAGGTTTTATTAGAATTTTAGACAACAAGACTCGATCTCTATAATCTCTCCAAAGTTGCTCACCATATTTCATGCATATTTAGTTTAGTGTTTAGTGTCTTTGTTTTCAAAACTCTAGTATGATCTAAAAATAGGTTTGACAACGCAACAATTTTCAGACAGGTTGATTCGTGATTTAAAACAAAATTCTCAAAACAAAACAATAACAAGGGAACAACGTTGATACCTAAAAAAATGTTATATCTATAAACATATTTGGTAGCAAATTTTTAACAAAGTTTCAATATAAATGATCTAAAATGTGTTTAAAAATAATTAAACTAGAATCCACATTTGATAATTTGTCTTTGCTTTATTTTTTCATTTTAAAACATAAATGCCATCGCCTAGCAAAAAATGTCATACACCAAAAAAATATCAAATATTTTTGAAAACTAATACGAAACTTATTTTACAAAATTGATAAATAGTAATTACTACTACTATCAGCTATTAGTTATTTGTATCAATTAATATTGTTTTCAATTTTAATATATCTTTATTAGTTTGTAATGACTCTTTATTAATTTCTATTACTTTTTTGAAACTATTAATTTTTAATATTTGGAATGTATCTCTATTGGTAACATGTGACAAATAAAATAATAAGGTAGCCGTATGTTATTTCTCTCTCTAAAAAGCGGTTATAAATACAAAACAGTCCAACCCATCGGCCATAATAATACCAATCATCAAAACTCCATCTATCATCTCTTTTCTCTGTCTAAATTTCTGTGTAAGAGTTTATTAAACCTTTACTTTGTTCATTAATGATGGCTGTTGACCTAAGAAATTCAATGCTTTCTTCACATTCTTTCTCTGACGACCATCTTCTTCCTTTTTCAAACACTCCATTCTCCACTTACTATAACCCCAATCAACCTTCTCTCTGTTTTGGGTCATCTTTGAGTTCTCCGGTCAACTCAGAAATAGGAACAGAGAGCGAAAACGATGACGAACACGGTGATTACATTGCTGAGTTGACTCGTCAGATGACTCAGTACATGCTTCAAGATGATGACAATCATGTCGCCCCCAGCATTGTTGGCTCTGAGAGACAGGGCAAGGTACCTTTTTTTGTTATTTTTCTTAGTTTTGATATAAAAAGATACTTAAAAACAAGTTTAATTTGAACTGACTATGGAAACTGGTTTCTAAGAAATATGCACTAACTTAAATTACATAAACGAGTTGAACTTGAAATTAAGTTTGGGGTGTTTTTTCAGTATTGGGGATTGTCTGGTTCGCCACAATCAACACTGAGGTCGACAATGGGGTGGAGCAGCCAGGGAAGCTCAGAAGGGTCTTCTTCTCAGGAATCATCGCCACCGGTCACGCCGGTCATCGCCAAAGACCGAACTGGTGATCTCCCATACGATTTCCTAATGGAGAAAATGAAGATAAACAATGACGGCTTCAAACATCCACCACCAAACTCAATCCGAGATGCTGTTGAAGACGAAAATACAAGATTTTGCTCAAACCCACATCTTCTTTACCATCAAGTTCGAGCTCTCAGAGTAAGATTCTAATTTCAAAACCCAAAAATTAAATTTAAAAAAAAAACATATTTTTCTGGGTGCTATTAACTTTAATTTTTTAAAATTCTGTATGTAGTTGAATATTTTGAAGCAAGAACAAGAAATGAAGGAAGAAGGGTCATTATATTGGAGAAGACAATCAAATACAATAATGGGTAAGAGCAGTGAGGCACATTTGAATCAATTTCAGAACAAAAACAGAGCTTGTGGTGGTTCTGTTAATGGAGGCAGGGTTAGGGTTAACCCACTATCTCATGCTTCTGATTCATGGCCAACTCTTCAAAACCAGACAAGTTCAGGTTCGGGTATGAGAGCTGTTTTCCTTGGTGGGTCGGGTTCAAGAAGTGGGTCTTGTGGGACCGGTGTGTTCTTGCCTCGCAGCAACGGCAATTTTTCTGAATCCCCCAAAAAACAAGGTAATTTTTTTCTTTTGTTTCTTAACCCAATTTTAATTTTTTTTAGTAAAATACATTTTAATCCCTTGAAATTTGTTCTTATGGCTTTAGATTTAGTACCAATGTTGTAATTTGTACTCTAAACTTATAATTCAATGCACTTAATAATTTTCTTACAAAAGTCTGACAATTTCTATTATTTACGTGACAAGTAATTGTGATATTTTTTTAGTGCCAAATAATTTCAATTTCTCTTTTAAAGAGTAATAAATTCAATTTTTTTTGTTTTTCACCGAGATTTTCGTATCGATTTGTAAGTTTAGAAATGAAATTGCTATAGAATGTGTGTTTACTACTTCTTATTTGATAAAAAAAATTGATAAAATTAAAATTTTAGTGTTTAAATTGAAAAAAGAATTAGCAAAAACTTTTAAGGGTAACAAATGTATTTTACTATTTTGATCCATTTTGGTGACATTTTGATGTATTATTTACCTGAAAGTCTGATCTACATATCTTCTTAATTAGTTGCATAGTAGTTGAGGTAGTTAAATGTTTGAAGTGTAGAAGAGTCACCTACTTTCTTTTTACCTACGATGTTCAAATTATTTTTTTTAATCAAATAAAATATATTTTCCCCTAATATCTTCCCCCACATTCAATTACTTCTTGTATTTTGATATAACTTCGTAGTCTTTAAAAAATAAAACTAAGAACAAGAATGACTAGAAAAAATAGAGAATGATAATAATTAATATGGTTTTATTTTGCCGATTTATTTATTTTAATTTTGTGGGTATTATAGGATGCTCCACTGTTTTGATACCTGCAAGAGTAGTTCAAGCTCTAAAGCTTCACTTTGACAAAATGGGTTCTCAGTCCAGACCTAATCTTGACTGTTTCCCTCTTCATCAAGGTACCTAATCTCCTTTTACAATTGATCAGCTTGAACTGATCTTTGAATATTTTTTGAAAAAAATCAATTCAACTCAAAAATATTATTCACACATTATGCATTAAAAATCTCATGTATGTATTATATAACAAAAGAATATGAAATATTTTACAAGTGATATGAAAATGATGTGAGAAATACTGAATGTTTTCTTGTGATTAATCAAAAGTACTTGATGTTAAATTTGGTGGCAGATGATGCATTAATGGGTGGCCGGAATGTCATGTATTCACTACAGAAAAGCCAATCACAGACGGTGCCGGCCATGACCCAGAACGAGTTGGGTCTTCCTCAAGAATGGACATATTAACCTTATTAAAATTTCCTCTTGACTTGTAATTACTCTTTAGAGATAATTACAGTTTTTCTGGGAAAAAAATTAATGAGAAGAAAAGATTATGAAAAACTAATAATAAAGAGGAAATTTAAAGAAGTTTTGTTGGTCAAAGAACATGAGACAGTCCTCCTCGATTAGACACAGAGAATAGTACAAAACAAAAAACATATATACACTACTTTTGTTTTTAGGGAATTTGTATTTTTCTTTTTTTTCCCCTTCCCTTTGGCAGGGCATTTAGGATGTACTAGAAAATAAATTTTAATTTTGTGTTTTAAATCCTTGTAATAATTCAGCATAAAGTTTAATATTATAATTTTTTTTACTGTTTTTCAACTGTTATGAGCAAAATGAAATATGTTGTGTTGATGGAATTTAAAAATTTTCTGTCGGACTAATCATCTCCTTAATTATTATTAATGGATCTATTTAAATTGGTTACAATTTAAATATTGGATTTACTTTATTATTTGTTATATGAGATATTGATTACCTTCCAAACTTGAAAGAATTCGCTTTCTCAAAGTAAAGATAAATATAAGATATCGTTTTTCTATTCTAGAAAATTTCATCGGTTTTTTCTTGAACTATTCAAGTTGTGTTTTCGGTTTGCCCAAGGGTTATATTAGAAAAGAATTCCTATTCTTTATGACCTGTTTCAAATTTTCCCGTTGAAAAAAAATTAGTTCATTGTTTGAATATTTAGTAACTTAGTGTAATCATTACTTTATATTCTTTTCATTCCCTATCAACGACATATTACAAAATTAGAGAGAAGTTATTTGTTTTTCCTAAATCTCAAATCTGTGATTAATTACATATTACAAATTCTATTATAAGTCCCAAACTTGGTTGCGAGTGTCTAATAAAATGCTTTAATGACCTAATAATATTCAAGGAAGATGTTTAATTAAGTAAAGAGCTGAATCCTGTTAAGTAATATAGGTTTTGTGAGTTAGTTTTGATTAGTTAATCTATTGAGGGTTTTCTAGTCTTTTTCTTCCTTTATAGCCGTTGGTGCTTCACTAGTTAAAGGATAGTTTGTAATATGTTTTGCAGCTTAATGAGAATGTTAATTTTTTTCTTCTCTCCTTCTCTCCTTCTTTCTTTCTGCTTCTTGTTTATCAACCTATATTAGTTCTCTTTTGGCTTGATATATCTTCATGGTATGTGAGTCATCTTGACAAACGTCACAACAATGGTTGACCACGCAGATGATCAAACTCCAACACTCAAGATGCTTCGCAAAATCAATTTGGATCCCGATCCAGTCGTCAGACCAGTTCCCAGACTCTTCTTTCATCCTCCTCTGCTCAAGAATTCACAAATCTACCTCCTATAACCATGATTACAGAAACCCCATCTCATTCCCCAATTTTCTTCTGTCTAATATTTACAACCTAATTTCAATTAGGTTCGATTTCACAAATTTTTTCTATGAAAAATACCAAATCACTTCCATTTTAAAGACACATCTAGTGTTTGATTGTATTGATGAAACAATAAAGTGTCCATCAAAGTTTATCAAGAACGTCAATGGAGAAGATACTCCGAACAGAAACCCCAAGCACGAGCAGTGGGTTGCGCATGACCAAGCTTTAATGACCCCTTATAAACAACACTCTCTCCCTAATGGTGCTTCCCTATGTAGTTGGGTACAAGACATCGAAAGAAGTGTAAGATTCGATAGAGAGAAGGTTCTCATCAATTTACAGAACCGATATACTTTAACTCAAATAAGATATGTAGTCTGTTACAAAGAAGCCAACAGAGAACATTGACAGTTACATTCAACAAATCAAAGAAATCAAGGACAAACTAGCAGCTGTTTCAATCAATATTGAGGATGAAGATGTCCTAATTTATACAATCAACAGACTCCCAAGTGAGTACAACATGATAAGGACATCAGTTCGTAGAAAAGCCGAGCCATAAGATCTCCATATTCTTCTCAAATCAGAAGAACAGTTCTTGGAGAGTCAGCACAAGCAACAAGATAATCCCATACATAACTCTACCTTTCTTGCTTCTTTCAACAATAATAGAGGATCAAATCATGGGAGAGGATTCAATAACTTTAAGGGAAATAGAAACAACCTAGGAGTTTCACCAGTGGAAGAGGTGGAAGATCCCAGAATTGGTACTCCAATTTTCAGCTTCCTTTTATTTTCTGACCTCCACCAACTCAAAATTCTCAACCCTTTAGCAAGATTGCCAACACAAATCAAGAAGGATATATCAACACTCAAGGCAGTAGGATTTAATGTTAGATCTGTCAAAAGATGGGACATAGCGCGGTAGGCTGCTTCCATAAAACTTCTCCTATCAAGGAAGAAGTCCATCTCCAATTCTGTCTGCTATGACAGCCATGAGCCAAAATGGATACCTTAGTGACCTACGGGTATAGCTCACAGACCTAGGGTGCAACACCCACATTACTCGTGATCTAAATAATCTGTCTAATGCCTCTGAATATACTAGTGATGAAACCATCGTTGGTGGTAATGCGCAATCTCTCCCTGTCTCTCATACATGGTCTAGCTCTCTCTCTCTCTGATAACACTTTTCCTTTATCACAAGTGTTTTGTGTTCCTCAAATTACATCAAGTTTACAGTCAGTATATAAATTCTGCCTCAATAACAACTTCTTATTCATGTTTTATGCTTATGTTTTTTGGATTTAGGACAAAATCACAGGCCAAATTATACATAAAGACCCTAGTGTTAATGGCTTATACTCCATTCCTACATCTCTAGAAAACCGTCCTGTTGCATATACTCGAAACAAGCACTCCGACTTTGTTTGGTATTTTAAGTAAGGACATCCTATCACTAGTGTTGTTAAAATTTTTTTGAGTAAGGCACATATTTCATGTACTAGTTCTACTCTTGACAAATGTATTTGTAATAGTTTCATCATTAATAAAATGGCTAAGCTTCCCTTTACTGCCTCAGATTCGGCTTCTGATTCTCCCTTGTCTATTATACATAGTGATATTTAGGGGACTTCTCCAACTACTTCTTTGCTAGGACATAGATTTTATGTGATTTTTGTTAATGATATGTCACGTTTTACCTGGTTCTTCCCTATTAATAAAAAATATGAAGTTTTCTTTATTTTCAATAAGTTTAAACCCCTTGTTGAGAACATGTTCTCAACTAAATCAAGGTTTTAAGGACTGATGGAGGAGGTGAATACACCAGTCACTCCTTCCAGTTCTATCTCACTAATAATGGTATAGTGCATCAAAGAACATGTCCCTATTGTTGGATCGGGTTTTAAAAATAAATCATTGAACCACGAACGGTTCATGGACAGAATATCAATTTTTTTACATAAACCAATGTAATCATATTAAATATTAAAATCATACATCTGATTATGCATATAAAGTTAAACGTATTTAAAAGAGGTAGAAATGATTTATACCTTTTCGTTGTATCTGAGACTTTCCTGAATTGGTGGAGTCCTTATTAAATGCTTCGCGTTCTCCCATCTTCAAATCCAAGAACTTCAATTAGTCTTCGCTACAACAACCACTCGTTGGATTCAGAAGTATATCTCGCAAGGACGTCGTTAGGAACTGAGTCTGGGCTCTCAAAACAACTGAGGAAGAAAAATCAAAATTTTATCTTCCACAGGTGATTTCGACGGCAACAGCAGGAGGGGGAGGGAGAGAAATTTTCTACTATGTGTGATTAGGGTTGTGTCAACACACTTAGGCAAGCAACGCTAATGCCATCCATTATATAATAATTTTAGAATTTTCACATATATGCCATATATGTGTAATTTCCAAAATTCACCCCATAATCTATCACTGCCAAAAAATGCATCTACCATTAACGTCAATATTGTGTCTAAATTCGTCAATTAAAAATTGATAAATTTAAATTGATCTCCATCAATTAATTAATTAATTTATCTTATTTACTAATTATCTAGTAATTAGAAAATAATAAATTAATTAATTTAAACATCAATTAATTACTCTTCACTAATTTAGTGATAACACCCATCACATATGAGTTCGGGACATAAACCTTGGCTCAAAATATGTTTTGGTCCAACTGATGATGTTTCTTTTATTTCTGGCCCCATGAGCTACTCTTGAGACCAAATTGACCCACATGAATAAAGTTATAGGATTTAAATACCCTGTGAATTTATCTCTATAAATTCCTGACTAATTCAATCCTGACATCGTACGACTCCACTATAGGATCGATGCCGAATCAACTCTCGATTCATGCGCATTCATTTTCTATTGGTGCAAAAAACACTTTTATTTCACGGTCCACAAAATATCTTAACATATTACCCTTCGTGAATATCAGTAACATGAGTGTGATGTAAAATTACCATTTTCCCCCTCTGCTATTATTTCCGTAACTCCTTTATTGACCGTGAATAAGAAAGACATAATATCAAATTATCTTGTGCAATTCTTCATATCTTATTCAATGATACATTTCCTCGAGTACTTGACCATGTTAATTTATTCATGGCTCTAGCGTAGGAGAGGATCGACATGCCCAGTGCAAGGAGTAAGATTTTGGGTTGGACATTTCTAGTGGAACTTGGCTAATGGAGTGGCTTATGGGCGTAAAAAGACCCCACTAAAGACAAAGACAATCCAGAAAGAAAGAGAATCACCTTGGTACTGAATACAGTCCCCGAGTCCATGTCGTGATAATAGGAAAAGTACCGCCTGGATGTAGTTGTAGTTAGTCTAGCCCGAGGCCTCCTAAAAGTTGGGGAACCGGGTAGGGGTCTGATCGCAACCTGGTTCTCTTTTTTTCATTTCATCGAGTTGCATTTTACAATCTAACCATGAATTTTTATATCTGTGAATCACGCAACTCCAAGATAGTTGAATCATGATCCCAACAACCGAGGTATTGTCTGGCAATTCGAACTCACTATTTTGACAAATCAAAGACCATAACTAATTAGGTCAAGTTTCGTATTCACCTTAGGATTAAAGTAATTACAAAAATAACCTTAAAATGTAACAATTAGATTTAGAGCTAGGTAAACGGTTTTACTCCAAACTAATTTATTATTGGTCTATTCAACATGTTCCACAACATGTCTATTATAAGACTGCGAATATCAATAGAGTACCCACTCCCATGCCCCAAGACCGGCATCATTTGGTTCAATCTAACAGTCGTAATCAAACTCGATTACCCAGTCTATCCTAAGACTGCGAATAATGTTCTGAACTATTTCAGAAGAGTTTATCTGGAAGACCCCCAGTCTTTACTCTTCTCACATTGGCAATAGTTCTAGGACATGAGTAAATTATAAACACACATTAATTAGAAGAAAAACTTTCATTCATTCATAAAATTCAGTAATACAAAATGTCCGAGAAATAACTAAATACTCATAAATAGTTATTACACCCTACTTTATGGACATAATTCCAACAATCTCCCACTTGGACTAAAGTAGGCATGTAAAATCTCGTATCCTCATGCCCTCCAGATGACCATCAAAGACTTTCCTACTTAAAATCTTCGTGAATGGATCTGCCAGGTTATTGACCGTTGATATGTGCTTGGTCTTTTGTGGCTCATTGGTTCCTTCGAGTTTACTACAACCCCACTATTATCACAATAAAGTGTCATAAACTTGTCAGCTTCTGGAACAATTTTGAGAGTTGTCAAGAACTTTCTAAGCCAAACAACTTCCTTAGCAGCTTCACAAGCTGTCACATATTCAGCTTTCATAGTAGAATTAACAATTCAAGATTGCTTGATGCTTCTCCATATAACTGCTCCATCGTTCAAGATGAACACCAATCCTAAAGTGAACTTCCTAGAATCCTTGTCTGCTTGGAAATCAGAATTAGTGTACCCAGTCATATTCAGGTCAGTACCTGAATACACAAGCATGTAGTTCTTATTTTCCTAAGATACTTAAGGATATGCTTGATGACATTCCAATGCTCGATTAGCCAAGTTCCACTAGAAAGGTCCAACCCAAAATCATTTTCCCTTCGTATATCAGCTTATACGCACATGGTTTGTCCACTAACTGTTTAAAACTAAAGTTCTTAACAGTTTTTTCGAATTTAATATTCCACGAACGTGATGCTTGCTTAAGTCCATAAATGGACTTCAACAGTTTGCAAACCTTGCATTCCTGGTCTTTCTCCATTGACCCGTCTGGTTGAGCCATATAAATGCGCTCTTCAAGATTGCTATTCAGAAAAGCAGTCTTGACGTTTGTCTGCCAGATTTCATAATCGAGGACATCAACAATGGACATAAGGATTAGGATAAATTTAAGCAAGCGAGAAGGTATCCTCATAGTCTATACCTTCCTTTTGAGTGTAGCCCTGGGTACTAGCCTAGCTTTGAATGTCTCCATATTCCCATCCGAACCTCTCTTTTCTTATAGATCCATTAAAACCCTACAGTAGGATCTACAAGTTTTCAAGCTCCATTTGATTACATCGAATATATCTCAACGTTTATGATTTCTTACCATAGGTTTGTTCCAGGACTAGCCATGGCCTGTGAGTAGAAGACATGTTCATTATGATCCTCATCTGAGACTGCTATTAAGGCATCTCCTAAGACATGTACCTGTCAGGTTGTCTCACAACCCTCCCACTACGTCAAAGCACCATAGGCTCTCGCCCCAACTATGATTCTTCCATTATTGAATCATAAATAGTTTCTGATTGGGGAGTCAGTGTCCTCCTACTCGAGAATTTCTTTAGCACAAGAGTGCTTCTCGGCTTCACACTTGTTATATAGTATTTTTTTAATAAAACATGCATTCATGCTTACGAATGTTCTCTTGTCAGTTAGACTATAAAAGATATACCCCTTCATTCCTATGTGAGATCCTACAAACATGTGTAATTCTGATCGACTGGCAAACTTGCCTGTCTTTTGTTTCAGAACATGTGCTGACTGGCAAACTTACTTGTCTAAAGTGGTTAACGGATGACATTCGTCCATTCCGTATTTCAGATGGCGTGCCAAGCACCGTCCTCGATTAAACTTGGTTCAGAATATATGCCGTTGTTTCCAACGCATATCCCCAGAATGAATTTGGGAGGGACGAGTAACTTATCATGGATCTAACCATATCCATCAGAGTTCGATTCCTTCTCTCTGACACACCATTCTGTTCTGGAGTGTCAGGTGCTGTAAGCTAAGAAAGAGTACCTTATTCCTTAAGAAAGTCTTAGAACTCTCCTAGCAAGTACTCTCCACCATGATCGGATCGTAGTGTTTTGATTCTTTTCTTTAATTGCTTTTCAACCATAACCTTGACTCTTTAAACTTTTCAAAGGTTTCAGATTTTTGGTGCATTAGATAAACATGTCCAAAATGTGAGTAGTCATCACTGAATGTTATAAAGCAGTCATAACCGCCTCTTACTTGGATATTCAATTGCCCACATATATCACTATATATAAGTTTGAGGTATCGAGTGGCCCTTTCACCCTTGGCTAAAACGGGTCTCTTGGTCATTTTACCTTCTATACATGATTCACATATGGGTAGTGATCCCACTTTTAAAGTTTGCAACGGACCATCTTTTGCAAGTCTTTTAATCTTGTCAAGGTTAATGTAGCCAAGATGTAAGTTACACAAACATGTTAGATTAGTTGACTCAGACTTCAACCTTTTACTATCATTTTGTAAATCAATATTTACTTTAGTGCCACGTATCATTGGAACTATTGGTTTTATATAAAATAGTTTATTTATCAAACGTGCAGTAGTAATTAAGAAGTCATTTCTACAGGTACAAATACTTGGTCAATAAAATTCAAACTGAATCCTTACTCAATTAAACTAGCTATTGAAATAAGGTTCTTCCCAAAAATTGAGATATAATAAACATAACGTAAAACCGTCAAACTGTTATCAAATGACAATTTAATAGTTCTCATAGATACGGCCAATACTAGTGCTCCATTTCTCCAACGGAAGCTGAACTTTCATTCGTCAAGCCTTCTAATTTCTCTGAACCCTTACAGGGAACAACAGATATGGTTAGTGGCTGCAGAGTCTACATTTCATGAAAAAGTAAGTCAGCCACATGACAAGCCTCACTAACAAATACATACCTTTAGATTTCAACTCCTTGAAATAGTTTGGGCAACTTCGTTTTCAATGGCCAGCAACTCCATAATGATGACACTTGTCTTTTTGACTTGTCCAATTTTTTTAGTGCCCTTACCTTTCACAACTTTTGAGTTTTGATTTTTAGTATTCTTCAAAACTATCATGTGTTTATTTTTTATGCCAGAGGTGGAAGGCTTACTTTCAGTAAAGTTATTCTCTACAGTCTTTCTCTTTCCCTTCATAAATAGGGTCAGCAGCTTACAATTCCTTCATTAGCTCAGGAAGTGAGTACCTCAACTTAGTCATCGAATAATTAAGTTTGAAGTTCTAAAAAATGTCAGGAGCCTGAAGTATCAAATCAACTTGTGTCTCACCATCTACCTCAGCACCCATCATCCTCATCTCATTTAGATAACTAATGATCGGCATTATATGTTCTTTGACATGAGTTCTAGGTTTCATCCTGCAATTCATGAAGTTTCGCACAACAGCCTGTTTGGCTTGACGACCTTGATCTCCGAACATTTCAGAGATGTTCATCATCATATCAACGATAGTTTCCATGTTTTGATGATGTTGTTGCAACATATTGCTAACATAAACTGATATGTAACATCTGACGATCTCATCAGAACACACCCAAGAAGCATAAGCATCAATTTTCTTTTGAGTCAATTTAACAATAGGCTCAAGGGGACAATGGGTGGTGAGCACGAATTTATATTTTCTACCGTCAGCACGATATCAAGATTACATTTCCAATCCACGTAATTTTCACCAGTAAGTTTGTTCGGGTTTAAGATAGTTGAGAGATGGGATAGCGATATGATCACTGAAAAGAATAAATAAAGCGTTGTAAATAAATAGTCAACTATTTAGGAAAGTATAGTGCATGATGCAAGTACTTAAATATTTAAAAAACCAATAAAAAATATTTCTTTCATGATGTTATAATCAACAATGATAACTCGTCTCATCTAAAGACAACGTCCAAACTACCTTATATCACATTAAGACTCATCTCATCTGGTTAACACTTCTCAAGATATCACTACATCTAGCTTAACCGATCACTAATGATTTTGGTCACCTTAGCCCCATTGAATAGCCCACATGAGGAATTTTAATGTGCTTCGTATAAGTGTTTAACTAGCACATCGACTTTAAAAGTTACCATGAACTAACGGTCCGTCTATAGACGGTCTTGCATCACCACTTCCTTTACAAACTTTAGCTTATTAAGCAACTCAATGACTCAAAGCGACATAGTTTTTAAGTTTCTCCCACTAAAGAGAGGACTGCTAGGGCGGCTCTAGACAATTTCTTGTGCCACAATCAAGTTTGCGTTGGGAACCTTGTGAACGTTTCAACATAAACGATCCTCCCACTTAGTTTTTTGTTATCTTTTCAAAATTTATAACTCTTTATTAATTTGGAAAAAATAAGTTTCGAAAATTATAAACTTTTATAAAAATTAAATCCCAATTTAAAATTTATAACTTTTTTAAAACTCACATTGTATTTAAATTATAGCCCATTATAAATTAAACTACAATGATGCATGGACATGCTACATGATATTTTGATGTTGGCGTATCCCTATTTCTATATGACATGTTATATGATGATGCGAGATTAATAATAAATCATTCATTCAAAATTAATCTCCCCGTTGGCTCATTTCTTATAACAACCCAAAAATAATAATAAATAAATTATAGTTAATTTAAATACCAGTCTTCATGGCATCTGTAATAGTCTCATTGTCTTTTAGGAAGTTTTACCAATTTTGTAACTCTTTACAATAGTGCAGTCACAATTTCAAAATTTAAAATTTTGATCAAAACCCTTTAATTAAGGAAAACTAAGGAAAAATGCAAAATATAAATAGATAAATTGATAATTATTTTTTAAATTCAAATTTCAAAAGATAAATTGGATAAAATTGATAATTATCCTTTTGAATTTAAAATTCAATAGATAAAAGGATCAAATAGATAATTATCTTTTGAATTCAAAATTCAAATGATAAAGATAAAATTAGATTATTATCTTTTGAATCTTAATTATCTTTTATCTGTTTCAAATATAAAATATCAAAATTTAAACTTTAAAAGATAAAAGATGAGATCAGCGTTTTTTTGAAACATCGCAGACTTTCCTAAACCTTAATTATTATTGCTTAGGGTTTCACAAATCCTAGTTACCACATAGGGCACGGCAGCGACAAGGGAAGGCAGCAGTAGTGGCAGCTGGAGGCGGCAGGAACGACAAAGATGACGACAACGGCGGTTTCGACAATGACTTTTCGAGGCGGCGACAGGTTACATGGAATTAAAAATAATTATAACTTTTGTAAGAAAATAAATTACATAAATTCCTATGCCTCAATTTCGGCATACATCAATTCTAAATTTGAAAAATAAAACGCCTAGAGCCAATAGATCTAGATCCATTCATAAAACACATTCAAATCAATTTTAAATCTACCATACAAAAATATGCCAATATCACAACATCAAACGACATACATTTAATCACAGAATGTGCATAATAAAAAAATCAAGGCTCTGATACTAATTATTAGATCGATGTTTAAAAATTTGAGGAAAAATCATTGAACCTTGAAAGGGTTGGTGGGCGGAATATAAATTTTCTTACATCAACCAATGTAATCATATTAAATATTAAAATCATAGATCTCATTATGCATACAAAGTTAAACGCATTCAAAAGAGGTAGAAACAATTTATATTTTTTCGTTGTATCGGAGACTTTCTGAATTGGTGGAATCCTTATTAAATGATTCGCGTTCTTTGATCATCAAATCGAAGAACTTCAATTAGTTTTTGCACCAACAACCACTCGTTCTATTCAGAAGTATATCTCACAAGGACGTCGTTAGGAACTCAGTGTGGGCTCTCAAAATAATTGAGGAAAAAAATCAAAATTTTCTCTTCCTCTAATGATTTTGGCGGTATTTCGACGGTAATAGTAGGAGGGGGAGAGAGAAATCTTTTTCTACTCTATGTGATTAGAGTTGTGTCAATACACTTAGGGAGGTAATCCTAATGTCATCCCTTATATAATAATTTTAGAATTTTCACATTCACCCCATATATCTGTAATTTTCAAAATTCACCCCCATAATCTAAAATTACCGAAAATTACATCTCTCATTAAAGTCAATATTGTGTCCAAATTCATCAATCTAAAATTGATAAATTTAAATTGATCTCCATTAATTAATTAATTGATTAATTAATGTATCTTATTTACTAATTATCTAATATTTAGAAAATAATAAATTAATTAATTTGAACATCAATTAATTGATGATTTTCACTAATTAAGTGACAACACCCATCACATATGAGTTCAGGAAATACACATTGACTCAAAACATATTTTGGTCCAACTGATGTTGTTTCTTCTATTCCTGTCCTCATGAGCTACTACTGAGACCGAATGGATCCACATGAATTAAACTATAGAATACAAATACCTGGTGAATTTATCTCTATAAATTCTCAACTTATTTAATTATGACATAATATGACTCCACTATAGGTTTGATGCCGAATCAATTTTTGATTCATGAGCACTACATTTCTGTTGGTGCAAATAAACACTTTTAATTCATGGTCCACATAATATTTTAACATATTATCCTTCGTGAATATCAGTAACAAGAGCAAGATATAAAATTATCATTTTACCTCTCTTATTATTATTTCCTTAACTCCTTTATTGATTGTGAATTAGAAAGTCATAATGGTGAATTGTCTCATACAATTCCCCATGTCTTATTCAATGATACATTTCATTGAGTACCTTGCCACGTTAATTTATTCACACACCCATCAATAAAACATAAAGTAATATTGTTGCATTTTGTAATCTAACCACGAATTTCCATATTTGTGAATCACGTCACTCCAACATAGTTGACTCACGATCCCAACAGTCGATGTATTGTCCGGCAATTCGAAATTACTCATTTGACGTATCAAAGATCGTAACTAACTAGGTCAACTTTCGTATTCATCACATGATTAAGGTAATTAAGAAAATACCCTTAAGGTGTACCAATTAGATTTAGAGCTAGATAAAAGATTTTTCTCCAAACTAATTTATTACTCGTCTATTTAACATGTTCCCAACATGTTTAGGTCAACCGTTATTGTCCCTACTCCCATGCCCCAAGACCGACATCCTTTGATTCAATCTAACAGTCATAATCAGACTCGATTGCCTAGTAGATCCTATGACTGTGAATAACGTTCTGAACTATTTCAGAAGAGTTTGCCTAGAAAATCCCCAGTCTTTACTCTTCTTACGTTGACAATAGGTTCAGGACCTGAGTAAATTATAAACACACTTTAATTAAAAGAAAATTTTTATTTATTCATAAAATTCACTAATACAAAATGTTAGAGAAATAACTAAATATTCATAAATGTTATTACACCCTACTTTATTGACATACTTCCAACACCTATATTCCTCAACAAAATGGTGTTGCGGAAAGGAAGCATAGACACTTGGTTGAGACTGGTCTCACCTTGCTTCACCATGCTTCTGTCCCTCCTACTTATTGGAATTTTGCCTTCTCTATAGCAGGTTACCTTATAAATAGAATGCCCACTGCTGCCCTAAAAAATGCATGTCCTTCCGAAAAATTCTTTGGCAAAATAGTTGATTTTAAGCAACTTAGAGTTTTTGATTGTGTTTGTTATCCTAGTCTAAGACCCTACATGAAAAAAAAGTTTCAACCTAAAACTACAGTGTGTTTTTGGGTATGTTCTAGATAAAAAAGGCTACTTATGCTATGATCAAGTTCACAATAAGTACTATACCTCAAGACATATTTTATTTGATGAAACTGTGTTTCCTCTTGCTTCCTCTACTGCCAATTCTATTCCCACTGTATATAATGCTACAAGAAATACAAGAGTTTCACTATCCTCTTGTTGAAAACTCGAAACAACAAGAGAATTTAAAATCATGTAAAATTTATTCATTTAAAAAGTGAAAAAAAGCGGCAGGGGCAAAATAGAAGCGCGTGATTACTTAAGCAAAAATTGGACCCCAATTTGCTTGAAAACTCATTTCCTTCTTAGCCATCATCTCTGAAACACACCAAATTCACGATTTTCTTCTCCATTTTAGAGAAGCTCTGAAAATCCTTTCATTGCATGATTTTCTCTCTGAAAAATCCTTTCTTCTCTACTCACCATTCTTCTCGCGTAACTTCTCCCTCTCAGAAGACCTATGGATGGACTTCGACAGAGCTTCTCCCTTTCAGATGACCTAGGGCTTTAAGATGCTCAGTGATTAGCTTCTCTCTCACTCTCTCGTTCAAAGACAGATGAACTAGGTTTGTGAATTGATTTTCTGGTTTTAGCTTTAAATTTTTACATGTCGTCCTTCTGAAAATTTTTTGTGAATCGAAGGCTTGTTCTTTCCTCCCTTTTCTCCAATGTTCCCTATGATTGTTTTGCGTGTTTAATTTGAATTTCCCCTCCAATTTTATGTTCTGAATTTCCCTTTTCTCCATTGTTCCATGTGAAACTAAGGCTTATTAATTTGAAACATAAAATAGAGGGCTTGTTAAAGAGATATACAGCAGGTAGCTAAATGACTTCTTGAGATGAAGTCAATCCCCTTTGACTGAAATGCATAACTTGCATTACTTTATCTCGATTTTAAATGCAGGACTTACAAATTGTTCTTGAATATATCACTGTAGTTGTTTAACTTGATTTTAAAGCTGGTAGAATGTTACAGAGTCTACATTTAATTACTAAAATTGTTTAAAGCTTATGTTTTAACTATATATGTGTGTTAAAAAACTATATATATGTGTGTTGCATTCGTTGCACTATGTATTGCATCAACTGCAAGTGTTTTTCCAATCTATCATATGTGTGTTTAAAAAAAACTATATATGTGTGTTTTAACTATAGTGTGGGTTGTATTAGCTTATTTAAAGAGCATCCAATTGCCAATGAACCATACCCACATGGTTGAGATGGGTTGACTCTTTGCCTTTGCACTACCAGCTGTTCCTTTAGTCTTTGTGCCATATGAGGATACATTTATGTGTTATCCTATGTCCATGGGTAGTGTCCACAAAAATTTTTAGATGATTACTAATATTGTTACGTTGTATTAGTAGAGTAATTACTAATATTTTTAGATGATAATTATGGATGGTACTTATAATAATATTTTATGAAAATGAAATGATGTTTAGATGCCTTTTAGTCTAGTAATGTATTAATTTTGAATGATTAAATAGGTACGTAAATATGTGTATATAAATTGATTGTAAAAAATAACATTTCTAAAATGCTAGAAAAATCTCTTTATAAGAGGCATAATTTATAACAAAAAACTATATCAATGAGATTCAAAAAATCTTATGGTATTTGATTTAATAGGATACAAAAATACCTGTGAATACTAATTCACGAGAATGATAAACACTTGTTGAATAAAAATGACAGGAGTCGCAAAACCTCATTAAACAACGTTCTACAAAAGACCAAAAATTCTATAAAAAGTGAGATACCACAGGAGACTTTACAGGAGGCGTTGCACCTCGTGAAAATGTGAATATTTTATATGAAGGGCTATCACAGGCATCGCATGATCTTTGTGGATTACTTTTCACGGAGATATCCGCCTCTTGTAGAATGCCATTTTTGTAGTGTACTAATAACAATTATAATGATGTATTACCTTTTTCTATCTTCTGTTTCTGCTGATAAGGATAGTGCTTTTAACACTGCTACTTTAGGTAATTCTGGTGGCTCAGGTACTACTGCTTCTCCCTCTATTATGTACACTGGCACTATGATTGACAAATTCATCCCTATGAACCCTACTACTTTACCTACTGATTTAAACACTCTTTCTGCATCTGATGTTAATTGTTCAAACTATGGTCTATGTTCTGATCTGGATACTACTGTTCATACTGAATTGGGATCTGATTTAAATAAAAATATTGTTGTGCATACTGATATAGATCATAGTTCTATTGAGACTTCAAATTTATGTATTGCTTCTGATTTTGATCTTAACGCCTATTCTGATATCTCTTTTGGTATGTCCATTACCCTGCCCATTTCAACTATCCCTTCTACCCAACCTCAGGTTAAGTCTTCCCACCCTATACAGACCATATCAAAATCTGGCATTTCTAAGGAAAGAGCATTCCTTGCCGTTGACTCTTCAACTCACACCTTATGTACTGAACCTCAAACATTTGCTTCAGCCTTTAAAAGTCCAGATTGGAAAAAGGCAATGAAGAGTTAATATCGGGCAATTATATCACAGAACACATGGAGCTTAGTCCTTATACGACACAACAAAAACCTTGTGGGATGCAAAATGAGTGTACAAACTCAAGTACAATCTTAATGGCACTATAGCTCGACACAAAGCTAGGTTAGTTTTCAAATGATATCATCAACAATTAGGCTTAGACTATGGAGAGAACTTTAGCCCAGTTGTTAAAAAATCTACTATTATAATCTTACTCTCCCTGGCTGCCACTTATGGTTGGCCATTAAGACAACTAGATGTCAAGAATGTATTTTTGCATGGTAACATTTTTTAAGAAGTTTACATGTGTCAACCACTTGGATTTATAGATAAGCATCATCCTAATTATGTGTGCAGACTTAACAAGTCTTTATATGGTCTTAAACATGCTCCTAAAGCCTGATTTGAGAAGTTCACTGGCTATTTATCTTTTATTGTTTTTGTTGGCTCTCAATTAGATTCCTCTCTTTTTGTTAAAGCTACTTCTCATTCCCTCACTTACATCTTGTTATTTGTTGATGATATCATAATAAGAGGAACTAATTCTAAGTATATTGATATCATTGTGCCAATTTACAAAAAGCCTTTAACATGTATGATTTAGGTGAGTTTAAGTACTTTTTAGGGCTTGAGATAAGTAGAACTACTTCTGCTATATTTGTGAACCAATTTAAATATGCAAAAGACTTAATTCTCAAAGTTGGTATGATAGATGCTAAGCCTTGTGGATCCTTGGTCCACCAAATCACCTCTTTACAGTCACGTTGGAACCTCTTTGTCTTATATCACCTCATATAGGAGTCTTGTTGGCTCACTTCAATACCTCACTTTCACTTGACTAGATATCTGCTTTGCACTTAACAAGGTGTGTCAGTTTATGCTGATTGGGCAGGGGATCTTTTAGACAGACGATCAACATCAAAATTTTACATCTTTCTAGGAACTAATGCTATATCTTGGAGTGCTAAGAAGTAGGTTATAATTGCTTGATCCTCCACTGAAGCAGAGTACAAGGCTCTAGCCAACTCTGTTGCATAATTAAGCTGGCTATGGTAACTCTTATAAGATTTTCATGTATACCAGCCATAAGCTCTTATGTTATTTTGTGATTATACCTCTGCCATTGCTTTGGCTTCGAATCTAGTTCTACATGCTCGAAATAAGCATGTAGAAATAGACTTTCATTTTGTAAAGGAAATGGTTGTGAAAAAGATCTTATTGTAAAGCATATATCCCCTCAACTTCAATTGGCTGACCTATTTACAAAACCCCTATAAAATCCTTAGTTTTCTTTTCTCAAGGACAAACTTATCCTTAAACCTGAGATAAGTTTGAGGGGAGATGTTAAGTGATATAGGTTTTGTGAGTTAGTTTTGGTTAGTTAATCTATTGAGGGTATTCTAGTCTTTTCCTTCCCTTATAGCAGTTGGTGCTTCACTAGTTAAAGGATAGTTTGTAATCTGTTTTACAGCTTAATGAAAATGTTAATCTTCTTCTTCTCTCCTTCTCTTCTCTCCTTCTCTTCTTCTTTCTGCTTCTTATCTATCAACCTGTATTATAGTTCACTTCTGTCATGATATTTCTTCAAACCCAAGTAAGGAAAATCCTTTTAGTAAATATCTACTAGACTTGATGTTGACTTTAGAATTAATTTAGAAACACTCTTTAGATCTAGAGAAGATTCAATGAAAAAGTTGAGTTATTGATGAGCTTGTAGCTAGAGCATTTCCTTAATTAAAGAAAAGGTAAATTAGAGTTGATTAATCGAGCCTTTTTATAAGCGAAAAAATGGGATTGAGGCTAAACCTAGAATTGATATGATATTTTCTTTTATCAAAATAATATGATATTTATTTTAGTATAAGTACAAAAAAAAAATTACTAAAACTATTAGGTGGAGTTATTGATTAAGTATTTTAGTCGATATTAAACATCATAAATGCCAAAAAATTAATTACTCAACAACAAAATTTCTTCGCTATCAAATAATAATACTGAAGGGTACAATATGAAATCGTCAGACCGATTCAAATAAGTCTATCCAATGAGCTAAAATATACGCAATAGTGCAATACCCTTTTGTCACATTATAATTTCCCCCAAAATCAGATAGTCTCCTCTTATTATGCTCATGGAAATCAAAGAAGCTAAAGTAAACTACGTTTTTTATCCTATGAACTTTGGCCTAACAGAATTGCAAAAGGCCAATTCCATCATATTCTCAAAAACTTTTATATTTCTGTATATAAGTCGGCTTGACAGAGAAATTACGAAGATTTTGACATGTTTTTGCTGTAAATAAATAGTTACCCAATAATTAGTGAAAAGGTGCTTATTAAACTTTAAACAAAAAAGTGTCGTTTCTTTGAACTTTTGGGTTTGTAGAATGTTATAAGATCAAGTGCGTAACTCCAAAAACGCCTATAATTCATTACATAAAAGTAGAAAGAACCATTTGTTAGCAAATTAAAAGTTGTCATGTAAATAATAAAAAGGGTAATTTATAATTTTGTCACGAGTATGTGGATATTTATCATATCTTGGCTATTTAGATTCAGAGGCAAATTCTAATTATATTTGACTTGAGAGAGGAGAATTTTCCCACTATACAAAGATGAGTTGTCATTTTTATAGAATATTACCTTCCTTGATTAATTTATCCTCTATTTTGAAAAAAAAAAAGACTTGGAAGTTAAAGAAGTAGACCGTGAACCGCATGCAATTCCTATTCGGGCAGTGTGAAGATCACTAATTTATTGTAAATGTCGTCAAGAATCCGTATATTCTGTTTAGAATTACTAGAATAACGATTCAATTTAACTTTCGCTTTTCCGCTCATATAAGCAAGGTCAAGGACGATCTCCATTAGTTGAAATAATATAATTTGATAATAACAACAGCCAAAAGGTTTAACGAACAATAAATTATAGTAGCAATGTTGTTGTCAACAGAGAAAGTTAAAAATTATAACATACATTTTGAGACATAATATTATAAAATTATGAAACGTTGATTTTTAGCTTTCAAAAGACAAAAGTATTAAAATTAAATAGCTATTTTACAAATGATAAATACAAATTTGGTAAACGAAAGTACATAGGAGTCCTTTTGCAAGTTGACTTTTGGAAAAACAAAAATCCTATATCGAATCTCATTAGCATCATGCGCAGAAACTCTAAAACTTGGATCATGATTGACCGAAACAGCCCGAAACAGCCCGAAAGTGATTTGAAAAACAACAACTAATCAAACAAATAAGATAAGAGAAGAAGACACAAAAATTTATGTTATTTGACAAAGTCTAATTCACGGGTTGAGGTTTGATCTTCACTATAATTGAAATCGAAAAGAACTACAAATGGTTATAAGTCATAAATTTGGGAGGAAACCTAAGTTTCATTTTCTCTCACTCCAAACCTCAAAACATTAAGTTTATATATAACATGGGTCGGGTCAAAACATTAACCCACATGGATCGAGTTGAAATGGTCGGGTCAAAACATTAACCCACATGGATCGAGTTGGAATTAAAACCAAAATCCCATAATCCCCAACCTTGACTGGAATACCACTATTCCATCTGACGAACCAAATGAATGATCAAGCCACCTCCTAGTACGCCCTTGGAGGTTGCTCAACCATGCAAAGTGATAATCAAGTCTAAACAAATCTTGAACATGACACGATCCAATCTCCACCGTGGTGAGCAACATCCGTAGAATTATCTGCAGTCCCAATCTTCTGAAGAAGAATATCTTCTTCATTCACAACTTCTCGGGCAAATTGAAATTAATCATCAATGTGTTTTTCCAGAGAATAATGAGTTCGTTGCTAAATGTGTAGCACTCTGACTGTCGCAGAATACCCCCACCTTCTCCTTTGCAATCCTTAGGTCCATAATCAACCCACATAATCGAATGGCCACTTTTGATGGCCTCGGTAGAAGCCATGTACTATGCTAGTAGATAAAGCAACGATAGACTATAAAGTCAACCTTCAATATACACTGGTCCTCCTACAAGAGTGAAAACATAGCCTATAGTGGACCTACATTAATCACCATTATAATCTGAATCCACATACCCAAAAACATGTTGTCCATATCTGTTTTCTCACTCATATATAAACCCAAATCAATTGTTCTTTGAAAGTATCGTAAAGTCCATCTCACATTCTGTCAATGTTCTTTCTAGGGTTATACACGTACCTGCATGCTAACCATACTAACAACATGTGAAATATTGGTCTAGTGCACACCATAACATATATTTACCACCAACTGCGCTATCATATGGAAGGTGAGCAATATGCTTCCGCTCCTCATCTGAGTGTGAAGACATCGAAGCACTAAGCTTGAAATGAAGGACCAAAGGTGTATTCACTGATTTCTCTTGTCATTGACACCAAATTATTATATTATAGTTTTCTCAAATATTGTGTCTAAGACAAACAAGCTATCCCTTTCATTGTATTTTGCTTGACTTCCATGTCAAATATCTTCTGTGCTTCATCTAAATCTTTTAGTTTGAATTCCTCTCCTAACTGAGTCTTCAGCCGGTCTATCTCCACTTTACTTCTAGATACTATTGGCATATCATTTACATATAGAAGCAAATACACAAAAAGTTAATCTTGAAGCTTCTAAAAATACACACAATGATCAAATTTACTCCTTGTATTCTTCTGCCTAGTCGTAAATGGATCATACTGCTTAAACCACTGCCTTGGATACTATTTTAAATCGTAAATTGCATTTTAAAACTCTAGGCCAAATTCTCTTTCCCAACAATTTTATACCCACATGGTTGAGTCATATAAATCTCCTCTTCCAGATCACCTTACAGGAAAGCTGTCTTGACATTAAGTTGAGCGAACTTAAGATCAAAGTATGTAACCAAACCTAACAAAATATGAATGGGTGAATGTTTAACAACCAGAGAGAATACCTTATTGTAGTCTATTTATTCTTTCTAAGCATATTCCCTCACCACCAATCTAGCTTTGAATCTCACACTGTCCTTTACCAAATGTATCTTCCTTTTTGGTGAAGACCCAATTGCACCCAATTTCGCTCTTTGCCTTTGGAAGTTGCACAGACTCCAAGTCCGATTCTTATCAAGATACCATATATCATTCATTACTTCTTTCAATTTTAAAATTTTAGAATTCGACACAGTTTCTTTGAAAGTAAGAGGAACACCATCATCAATGGTAGGAAGGGAAAGAAGCTACCATCACAATGTCGAGCATGTTTCTTTATATTTCTCTTGGATTTACTAAGAACGATCGCTTCTAGCTCTAGTTGATGCTATTAGTAAGAAGCCTCCTCATCTAAACACAGATCATCTATTGACCTAGTTAATGTGACAATTTTGATGATGACAAATAATATGTGGACTAACATTTTAATTAAGTGTGTAGGTCCTAAATAAAGTAAAAATCATGTTGAAAATACTTAATATTAAGTGTTTATGCAGAAACACTTAATGGCAAACAAAGCTGTGCATGTGAGATACGCATAACATATTACGAAAGGCACGAAGCATATCAAACGAATTTCAAATGACTTAAATCAAATTTTTTAGAACTCAGAATGTTTCAAGAAATTCAAAGCCGGACTGAACCACTCGTGAACCAGACTGTAGAATACCGAACCAGAGGAAATAGTATGAAAATGTCAAGGACTGGTTCACCCTCAATCCAGCGTCCAAACTGACTCACCTTTAGAAGGCAATTCGGTCACACTGGTGGAAAATCGGTGCACCGATTTGGGATCGGTATGATTTGTTTCCTGACCGGTGTGAGCAGTGTGGCAATTATGGTAATTACTTACCTAATTTCTCAAACCGGTCATACCGGTAGAGAAATCGGTGTGACCGGTTTGTCAATAAGAAATCTTCCTTGATTGATGGCCAGTCCGACTAGTTTCAATAGTGATTTTCCATCATTATATAAACCCCACGCTATTTCATTCCCACATACCTCTCCGCACCTCTCCGCTCCTCTCCAATGAAGTTTCGTACTATTTTATTATTTGAGAGTCTTGTATTTTGAGCGAATATTCTTTGAGAGGCTTGTATTTTGAGAGGATATTTGAGAGAATGTAGTATAAATTTTAAGCGAAAAAATGAGAGACGTACTTTTTGAGAGAGACATTTTGTAAGAGATTCGAAGATTTCGACCGAGCTACATTGTCAAGGTCTGATTGGCACTATGCCCTCCCACATCCGAGCTCTGCCCCACCCTTCCAATTTAAAGCGAAGGGAAAACCCTTACCTGACCATCGGGATTCCAGGCATAACACTAAGGGATGCTACGACCTCTGAGAATCGATCAAGGCCCTAATTTAGAGGGGATATCTCTAGGAGTTCGTAGACAATTGAAGAAAACACGGACACAGCAGAGCACCTGACCACGGAGCCCCATACAAGATATCAAGATGATCTTTAGAGGACCCAACGCGTCAGACTCTAACCGAAACAAGGAGGGCGTCGCTCGGGAAGCAGATCACCTTGTGGTTTTCAACGTCCTCCCCTGGCCACTAAGCATGAAGGCGAAACAGGTGATTGAGTTCACAAAGGAAGAGGTGCACCAAGTCCACCAGCCAGACACCTATGCGTAGGTCATCTCCCCCTCATTACGATTAATAAGGTTTGGAGGACCTTGCTAGATTACAAGGTCTGGAAGACCTTGGATGCTCGGTCGACATCCTAAACTACTCCACCTTTTTTGCAAATAGGGATGGATCGCAAACAGCTCCACCCCTGCCATACTCCTCAGGTGGGATTCGGTGGGCATGAGATCATCCTAGAGGTCGTAATGGAACTTCACGTGATCCTGGCGCAGCTCCGCGACTGGCCACCAAACTGACCGAGTTTACAATAGTAAGGTGTTTTGAAGTGTACAATGCCATCCACGGTCGATCCACCATCCATAGGTTCAAATCCATACCATCTATCTATCATGGGGTCAGGCATATGATGGGTAAAGGGGGACCAGAAGACATTAGGGGAGTGCTACGTGATGACACTCAAAGGGAAGGAGTTAATGGCGATAATAGGACCATTCAGACCTGTCACTCCCTCCCCCGAGCAGTGAGAGCTGGTCTCTTAGGTCAGGTCGACGACCACCTCAGGCACAAGGAGAAAGGGATAGATAGGTAGGCACCAACCTACTCCTAGGCTCGGAGCACCCCAAGAATTATTTTGTAAACAAAATAAGAAAACCATGTAGCAAGCGACAATTATCGAATAAACATGATAATTCTCCCACAAAAAGATGTAGAGGAAAAAAGAGATGTTTGGCTTGCACTCTGGCTTGCCAGACAAGAAAATGGACTCTAGCCAGAGCAAAGATGCTTGACTAGATGTCAAGGAAAAAAGAAATGTCTGGTTTGCACAGATACTCTAGCCAGAGCAGAGATGGCTAACTTGAAGTCAAGGACAAAAGAGATGAATGACTTGCATTCTAGCTAACTAGGCGAGAAAAATGGACTCTAGCTAGAGCGAAGATTCCTGACCAGATGTAAAGGAAAGAAAGAGATGTATGACTTGTGCTCTAGCCAGCCAGTTGAGAAAATGGACTCTATCTTGAGTAGAAATGCCTGATTAGATGTAAAAAAATAGTCTTGCTTTTGCTCTCTCCAAATGAGAAAAGAAGCTCTGGCTCGAGCAGAGATGCCCAACTAGAAGTAACAGACGAGTTTGTAGCAGGTAAGTTCGGCCAGGGCTCCCACAAGGGAGGCAACACTAAAAACTTCTATGGGCATTTGAAGCAGGTCCGTCCAGATTGACCTCTCAATGGGGAACCATTTGAAAAACCTTTCTAGAATTACGGCAGGACTAGCCATGAAGTAATAAAAGGCTAACAATGTAGGTCAGTCACTTTCCCAAGTGAAATCTAAAGATCAGGAGCCTAGACAAGATATATCTTGATGAAAGAAACAATGAAAGAAACCTCAAGGCCCGATTTTGGAGCATGACCGCTAAAGTCCAGACCTCCTCCAAAAGGGAAACTAGCCAAGAAATAATAAAAAGGCTAACAATGCCGGCCAGTCTGTTTCCCGAGTGATATTAAAAAATCAGGATCCTAGAGAAGATAGAGTTCTATGAAAACCGAGCTCAAAACACGGGTCAATAAGAAAATATGATAGAGCTTGGTGAAACCTGAGCCCGAATCGCATCAGTAGTTAGTTTTAAGGACCAAGTAAATGTTGTTAGAACACACAATAGTTAGAACAAATAAAGCAAAAGACAAAGCATAACAGATGGAAGAAAGAAAATACTCGCATTAATAAAGGTAAATTACATTATAAAAAATTGAAAGAGAAATTCATTATTACAAGAAAAGAAAAAGAAAATAGGCCTAAAAGCTACGAAGCGACAAAGGTCCCAATGGCCTAGGAAGTCTAAGCGGTGGGTAAAATTGGCTTAGCAAGGGGGTATCTCCTCCTCAGGTTGACCTGAAGGTAAATGAGGAGACCTACCCATGTCTTGTTTTACCGGAGTAGCTGTTGAAACCAGAAGTTCAGGAAGCACGAGGGAAGAAGGCTTAGAGTCCTCATGCCGTACAAGAACATGGCTCTGGAGAAGATGAAGTAAATAATCCAGAGGACAGTTGAGGAAGTAAATGATCTCGTCTTGGCAACTATCGTACCCCATGGAGATCTCTAGGAGTAATGCTGTTTTGAACTTAGGGGACTCCTCAAAGCCCTCCATGCCTTTTGCATGACCCTCAATCCATCGATCAGATTTCTCCTCCAAAGCGCCCTATGCCAAGTTCAGTTTCATAGAAGCTTCCCTCTCCCGATCCTCTACTTTAGACTGGGCGTGCATCTCCTTAGTGAGCTGAATGGTCGAGATAGTTTTGTCATGATCAGACAGTCAAGCCTCTAGGTCCTGACGAAAGTCTTGATCTCGAGAAGCCTCCACCTAGCTTGAGCCAACACCTTCTCAAGGCTTGGTGACCTCCCATCAATGGCACAGAGCTCCCGATCCTCTTCCATAACTAGTTTGTGGGATCACTAGTGGGAATCAAACTTTCAAGCACTACGTCCTCGTAACGACCAAACTGCGCCAGCATCACTGCATTGTGGGCCAGTATCTGTGAGTGGCAACAAACACATAAGAAAATGGTAAAAAGGCAGATAGGGCGGAAAAATAATGTACTTACGTCCATAGTGTTCTCCATAAAGTCACAGGAAGCCCTATCTCTAGCTTCTCAAGAATGTGGGGCCCCTTCTCAGAGCCCACATGCTTGGACCATCAGTCCAGCAGCCTCTCGATCTCACTTCGTGCCCAGACCCGAAGATTAGGCTACTTAGCCCCCTCAGCTGGAGATGTCGGGGCTTTGCGTGTCTGGCTAACAAGGGGTACTTGCTGATAAGAACCAGACATAGCAGACCTGCGGAGTCGAGATGATGGCTTCTCGACCTCCCAATTGGTCACCTCAGTCCGAGGACGAGACTGAGAAGGAGGCTGGGGTTATCGGGATGAGCCCCTGAAAGCTACACGTTCGACGCTGATCTACACTGGACCTTGGCAAGAGTGCGGGAAGAATAAGTAAAGTAGTTTTTATGGAAAAATATTGTGTGTATCTATGGAATCCCAGAACGTTAGTCTCCAATAATGGACTTTAGTTTACGGGAAGCCAAATTAAAGATTTTTGCGAATGGTTGTGAATAAAAAATAGGTTGTCAACGCCATACTATTCCCTGGGAAACGAGCAAGTAGAAAGATCAAACATGACAGGGCTTGAAAGCTTGAAGAAATGGCTAGAATCCTCCAAGGGAATGTGGGTTGAAGAATTGCCTTAAGTTCTTTGGGCTTACAGAACCGCGGCCCGGGAATCGACAAGAGAAAAGCCTTTCACTCTCACTTATAGAACCTAATCCGTCATACCAGTTAAAATTAGGTGCCCAACAATAAAGTCTAGCATTGAGGAAATGTCAAACATGGAACGGATGACAGAGAGCCTCGATCTATTAGAAGAAAAGTGGAAAGTGGCTAATAATATAACCTACTTATAACTAGAAAAAATGAATATACTTTTAAAAAAGGGTGAGGAAGTGGCAATATCAAGTCGAGGATTTTATGCTCAAAATAATATTCCAAGAAAATGAAGGAAAGCTAGGTCTGTGGGAATAGTCGTCCATCATCAAAGCAAATTGAGGAAACGTATATTACCATTTGATGACCAATGAGGGTAACGAATTACCCAAATTGTGGAATGCCCTTCATTTACGTAAGTATTGTGTAAAGCCTTCCCTTTTTCATAATAAAAATGACTCTATCTCATGGTTTTTTTCTGTTAAGGGTTTTTCACGTAAAAAATAGTGTCAACTTTCTTTCATTTCAAGCTTGGATAAGCCAAAGTGCCCCTGAGCTTTGAAGAAAAATTTAAGTTCCTGGGAACGGATGTCCAGCAGAATTGGTGCTCAAAAGGAAACCAAAGGATCCCTAAGCTTTGAAAAAAGCTTAAGCCCTTAGAAATGGATGTCCAATGTACATCAATTATTAGAAGGAAATTAAAGGGCCTAGACCCCTGAGCTTTGAAAAAAAACTTAAGTCCTTAGGAACGGATGATCAGTGGACATCAGTTCTCAGAAAAAAAAAACCAAAGGGCTCCTGAGCTTTGAAAAAAGATCAAATCATTGGGAACAGATGTCCAGCGTCAACTTTCTTTTATTTCCATGGCTCAATGGTAGTTGATCGGGTCATCTTCCATCATTCCAATGTCTACCTCATATTATTGGAGAAATACAATATAGACATCTCGCATTGCACTTCGCCTTGCTCTACACATCAAAAGCCCTCACTCTTTCATATACATGAAAACCCAAATACCAGCAACTTAATAGGACTTTATAAAGGATTAGCTACGTTATAGAAAGTTAATATAATTAACAAATTTCATAAAAATCAAATATAGTCATATTTTATGGGTTCACCTATTAGAAGCACTTTTATTCCTCTTATACCATTCTACATAACACTTAATGATTATTCTTAAAAAATTTGAAAACCCCATAAATCCACCACTCTCTCTCTCTCTCTCTCTCTCTCTCTCTCTCTCTCTCTCCCCCTCCCTCTCGAATCTATTTGTAATGAAAATATATTTTATATATTACATTTATAAACAATATAAATAAATATACAAAAATTTAATGTTTATTTATGGTATATACGACAAGTGTATATAAAGTATCTTGTGTATATAAACAATATATAAATATATATGTCATATATAACAATATAAAATGTATAATTTATATACAATATATAACACATACTTTTTATGAGTGTATATATAAAGGTGTGTGTGGAACAAAATAAAGAAATATACATAAATATATATGTTTATTAATGTTATATACGGCTGGTGTATATAAAGTATCTTGCGTATAAATAATAATAAATATATATGTCATATATAACAATATAAAATATATAATTTATATATAATATATAACACATACTTTTTATGAGTGTATATATAAAGGTGTGTGTGGTGTAATATATATATGCGAGTGTAACTTTATATATACTCATATATAAAGCTCATATCTATCTATCTATATATCTATATAAACCCTCGTGAATTCGCTAAACTCATTGGGATTTCTGACCCGAAGAATAGTTGGAGAAAAAACTACATAACAGAATAGAGAGGAAAATGAAGAAGGAGAATGAGATGAAGAAGAAGCTTACGGGGAAAGACGAGAGTACATGGGCCAAGAAGTAAAATGAATGAAGATTTTGAAGGCGCGAATATGAACTCATAATTAAAATGGAACGTGAAAAGACGCAGCTCACAAATGTGAATTGAGATTAAAAAGAGATTAAAACAAACGTGACGTATGACTGATCAATGTTAGGGCGCGTGGAAAGATCTCATGGAAAACAGAGCGGCACACTCAACCTAGAATGCATGGAGGGCACGAAAGAGCACATGCAATCATGACCGACATTTGAAAATTCATAATTAACATCCACGGTGAACGAACAGTTAGGGAAGCATTTCAAGAAGTGTAAACAAGTAAGAATGGCCTCGATAACAGAAAAAGAAAAATCCTTTGAAAATCATAGCAGTCAATTCCGCTCCGTTTTGGTCAGAATGATCAGAATATTTCACTTTCGGGACGGGAACAAAACGAGATATGGGGTGGTAAAATTTCATCTTGATATTTGGTCCATTCCAGTCAGAATAAAACATTCAGGTCAGAATATACTCATTTCGTTCGAAATAGACGAAATGACTAATGGGCCGAAACATGCCTTCATTCATAAAACAGTAATAAGTATTAATTGAGGTAAGAATTTTCAACAACTATGCAACAACTCAACTGGCTAAGGCTATTAAATTATCCCTTATCCTCCAAGGTTCGCCTCATGGTATGTAAGTTATTATTTTATTTCATTTTTTGTTCACTAATAATTCTTTTTATTTTATTTTTATTCTGTAATAAATTTTGAATTTAATAGAGTTAATTTTTCTTTTATAACTGGTTAATTTTTTTAAATGATTAATTTGTTTAGATTAGATCATTTATTTATATTATAAATCTAAATAAATGAGTTAATATTGTTAGATTAAATTAGTGCTTTCTTTAGATTAATTGAGTGATTTATATATCGATTTGTTACATTTTCATGTAAAGAATTATGCTCATGCTTTTAAATAAATTAGAATGCTTAGAATTAAGTACATTTGCTATGTTATTTGTTATGTTATTTATAATAAATTTTATAATATTATTTTTATATGTCCGAAATTTTTTTTTCAAAATGGAATACCGCAACATCGAAATATCCGATTCCGTTTTTCAAACAACCAAAATGGCTACCAAAACATAATTGATTACTATGTTGGAAACAGATGCGTGGAGAGATGTGCGATAACTAAAAAGACAGAAATTATGATTGATTAAACCATGCGATGTATAAGTGTCGAGAAAATACTAGTTTCTCAAGAGCAATGTACAATAGTACATTAGCTTTAAGTTCACATCAAATACAATAGGGGCAAATGAATGGGCATAAATTCTTCCTTCCGTCATGTCACAAAAATTGAAGATGAGACCAATAAAATAAAAGTGTATGACTTGCCAACCTAGGAATCCAATGAACTCAATGGAGACCGTTGGATTGAACAAATGGATAAGATTGACTTAGTTGTTAACGTGGATAGACTAGATCTTTGTAGAATATTCTATTGATCTTATTTTCAATTAGAATAAAATAAATTGTATCAGATTATATGTAATTGATTGAAAACCTATAAATAGATACTAATGTAACTCCAAATTTAATTCAATACGATCCAATAATTACTCTCACATTTATTACTCACATCAATTCTCTCTCTTTCATTATTATTCATTATTTTCGATTGTGAGGGAAAATTTCCCTTTACAGGCTGGTTAAATGATTTTTCAAGCTCAAGAACCACTTTTGGCAGCTCTAGCATCCAAGAAGTTCCTATGAGCAAAGTAAAGGCTCTTCAAACGTCTGGCACACATACTTGAAGGATTATGATACAGGTTTCAAGCCTGTTTAGCAAGCAAACAAGCATTAAAATCTTCCAAATCCTTAAAGCCAAGTTCCTCATCATCCTTTCCTCTATTAATCTTTTGCAGAGAGCACCAATGAATTCCATTATGTGGATCACTATTAGCCCACCAGAACTTGATCATGACAGCTTGCAGTTTGCGGCAAATCTTCTTGGGCCTTTTAAAGTTCCCATTTCATAACTAGAAAGAGATTGAGTTACTGTTTAAACAATACATCGCTCCCTCCCAAAGACAGCTGATTAGTTTTCCAGCCTACTATCTTTTGCTTCATTCTTTTCATCAATATAGTATGCATAGTTATTGACATAAACTTAAACCTTACTTCACACACGCATCGATAACTTTTTTTCATATCCACTTTGCTGGTTATTTATTCAAGAAACTTAGTTATAAATCAGAATTGAAACTTATTTTACTAAAATGATTTTTTTCAATATTAACTTGAAGTACAAAGAAAACCGCCAACTCAACCTAAATTCACAATTAACGGTCTGGTTTGGATTGGTTTATAAATATAATTAGTTTGGTTTGGGTGTTAATCCATCATGAAATCGAGTAGATTGGTTTGGTTAAAATTTTGTCAAAAACCAAACCAAAACCCCCAATAAACCCAACAAATATATGTGGCGCATCCCACTGCACCTATGTTAACTCCACTTAATCATTTGAGATGGAGACTATATAGGTTTAGCTCCAACAAGCAGGTATAAGGAGTCAAGTTCTTGTGATGCATTAGGTATGAGATCAACTAGGTAAGAAAAATTAACTAATTTATCTGCCATCTACTTGCACTAAACTTTTATAAGCAAAAATTGACATGAGAAAAATTATATTATCTGCCGGTAATCTGAATAGAGCTTTATTTCCATTAAAACACATCAGAAACTTAAATCTTGTATGGGAAGAAACTTCGATAACTTTTAAGTACATTTGCTACATACACACATATATATTAAACAAAAAAAATCTTTTCAAAAATCTTTCCAAACAAATCCATGAAAACGAGAAAGACTAATCAAAATTTAAGATAATATTATCTTTTTCAGCATAAGGACTGACACGATTATTTTCAGAACATGCACATCACTCCGCGAGACAAACAAGTTTAATAACTTTCAAAGTCAAATAATTGGTAATGTTAGCAAGGCAACGACGACTTGAGAGCGGAAGTCACATTAGCCTCATAAGGCAACTCTTCTTTCTTCTTGAAAGCCCTACTTCCAAAGATAAAAAACCCAATTGTATGCCCTAAAACAGCCACGACAAACACACCGCCGTTGAACGACATTAGTGCGAGCATTACCAGATAAGCAAGGCCGACCCTAATAGCGTGTACGATCGTCTGAAAGATACCGGCCGCAACATTCTTACCACCCGGTCTCATCATTAACGAACTATGTGACAGCCATTCAACGAGAAACGACAAGATGAAAACGAGTATCAAAGCCAACGCGTACATCTCACCATGCATGCCGGGCCAACCGGAGAAGAGGATTTCTCCATTTTTACCCCAGTAGAAGGTCATGTGTGACATGGTCATGTGCGTGTCATTCATGTTATCCATGTGCATGTTGCCACCCATGGTGTCGTTGCTATGGTCCATGGGTGGTGGGGGCGTCATACCATGATCCATGTCGTGCCTACGGACAACGTTCATTTTTTTCCTTTGAGACAAAGGATCAAACAGTTATTGTGGGAAGAAAAAGTATTGGTTTGGAGGAAATTTATTGTTGGCTTTTGAAAAATGAGGACCATAGATATAAAAAGGATGCGATCGTATTATATTTGTACTATATAAACAGTTTGTAGTACAAAACAAACCAAGTTTTATATTTTATATTTGTTTTTGTTTGTACTGATAAGATATTTGATTTTCTAAATATAAACTTGTCATTTTCGTTATATATGGAATAGTCCGTTCAGGATAATATCAAATTGACGTTGACTAAACCAAATGAAAAATATAATGAATACACTCCAAAGCAAAATTGATGTAAACAATACTCATGTCAATCAAATTTTTTTTGCCAATATATTAATCATATTATTCAGAGAAATAATAAGTGGTAACATGGTGCTCATTAGACACTAGAAATCACTTAGGACGTGATAACGTACATGATATAAAATTATGTATTTATATCATTATTTATTTTTTATTTAAAGATTTATATTTTACACATGATATAATAAAGATAACATAAATTGCGTCTACTAAATTTATTTCATAGTGTTACATAAAATATTTACAAAGATTAATTGAGAATGGATATCAACTAGAAAAATGAATATATAAAATAAAGTATAAAATAGGATATAAAAGTCAGCTGGGATCAAACTATATTTTAACTCTCATATTATTGCCTCATCTAAGACATGTATATATTTGTAGAGGGGGATTAATTATATAATTAATAGTGCATTACTATTATTAGGGAATATTTATTTCAATGTGGTACATACTTTAGAAATCTGGAAATATGGCTTGTTCGCGTGGTTAGTTTGTGAAAATGGCATGCTTCTTGCCGTTTTAGTATAGTTTTTTTTAAAGTACCGTTTTAGTATGGTCAAGATTTAATAAAAGATATTTCTCTATTTCTTCACCCCATGTTTTCCCACTTTGGCAACATCTCTAAGCCAATCGCACAAAGGAATTTAATTATTCCTTTAATTATAGTAAATTTAGACAAAGCGCAATACTGGTTCCTAATCATTGGAGTATATAATATGTGGCCTTGATGTGAAATAATTGTTAGAGAAAAATTCTTTATTGGTGTAAACTATTTCTCAAAATCTCAAGAACATATATTGGATCGCTAAAAATCAATATCTAATTAAGCAGGAGCATACTTGAATTCATAACGATAGATACCTTTGTAAAACTGAACAGTTAGCTTTCCAGATCTACATGATTATCTAAGAGAACATCATTTTCTTTAAGTCTCTATATTTTCTTTGACGATGAGATATTACAGACAATAAAATATTTTTTTGTTGTGTGATCTGAGAACCATAACCATTATAAATAGATTACATCCTCGTTATCTTTTGATTTTCTATTTTTGCCCATCATATAAATAAAAATTACTCTTAAATCTCTACACATTAAAACCCAAACTATCCAATACTTGGTAGATCACTTTTAATTGGACTTAACTTTATTTGACAATGCACGACACATAATTATCCACTTGGGCTATATGTGTAATCTTATGGTTATGCTTTGCAAAATAACCGAACGAGCTCAACTTTGATGTCATTATCAAAATATATTTATAACCATTCTACTCCCTCAATCATACCAACATAGGATCAAAGTGGTATTTGTTACATCATGTATGTCAATACGAATGAACGGCATTGATTGTGATATGGATGTGTAGCATATATATTCTCATGTAACGTGATCTTAAAATGTATATATATATATTGGATGTATAACAATATAAAATATATAACTTCTTTAAAACATATAACACACACTTTTTATGAGTGTGTATATAAATGTGTGCGCAGTGCATATATATATATAGTATGTACATATGACATCTAAATTATCTAATATCTAAAGAGTATATCATATCTAAAGAATATAGCATATATACAAAATCTCTCTCTTTCTCTTTCTATATTATTCAGCTATTGATAATTTGGGAGAGAGAGTGAACAATTTGGTTACAAATAAATAGGTATAGAGAGAGATTTAATGAATATAAATAGAGAGAGAGAACATAGTGAGGTCGAGACATTTAAATAAAATTCCGTTATCTAATAATATTCCATCCCGTGTACATATATATATATATATATATATATATAGAGAGAGAGAGAGAGTTTTAATGGATAGTAAATGGAGAGAAAAAAGGGATAAGACACTTAAATAAACTAATCAAGTATCACGTGCAATGAACATGTCTTGATTTATGATGTTTTGATTCATTGTCAAATTTTGTCCACATTGAGATATAGAATGATATACATGATCATAAAAAATAATTTGAGTCAAATAAAGTAAAACAAATTATGAATAGAAAAAGATTCACATAATGTACTTAGTATAAATTTTCTTCCATTAAGTTTAAGAGAATCATGTAATCCATGATGCTTAAAATAAAAGTAATACTGAGTCGATTTGAGACTAATAATTTACTGTCTATTTTTATATTAGATAATAATAATGATGAGAAACCTCTTCAAAGATCATAGTTTAGGCAAAATGGTTGAGAAATTCTTCATGTGATTTGTATGTTTAATTTTGAGTTTAAGAATAATTTTAGAAAATTTCAAAATAGTGGGGGGTAATGTTGTTAAAAAATGTTTCTTAAACTTCTACACTTTTACATATTGTATATATAAGAGAAAAGGTAAATTTGTAAGTAACTAATAAGGGAAAATATATATTTAATTTATTGAAATTTGTTATATTATTTATTATTTATAGAAAAGTGTTGTATTTGATGTATTTCAAATGTTTTGGAAAAAATTAAATTTATTATTGGAAATGTGCTAAATAGTATCATTTTTAAATTTAGTAGATCATTTTTAATTAGGCTTAATTTTATTGACAGTTCGCAATATATAATTATTCACATATAATCTTAACGTTGGATTAAAAATCCAACAATAATAATTTCTATTTCTCTAATTAATTATTAGGTTTCTAAATTTCATTGAGGAAAAATACTCTTCATATAGATATTCTTCTCTAATTAATGTTTTTGCACTTATAATAAGAATTATGGTATATCATTTCCCTCCCAGTCTTGTGAGTTTCAAGTATTTGGGTTCATAGGATTAAAACTTTTTGTGCAGATAGCTATATGTTAAAGTGACTCTTCCTTTATAAGCTTCAATTACTACGTAGCTTGAGGTGATCCGAGCCACTTATCTAGCCCTTCTCTGAACGGTCAAGATCACCCTTGACCTTATATAAATAAAGGGTGAAGGTTGCTTAGGCTTGAGATGTCTTCAAATTCTGACTTTAGAATGATTTTGTGTCCGGAGCTTCAAACCAGGACACTTCAGAATCCTCTTACGCTTCTGAAGATTCTGCTTCAGTGACAAAGATCAATGGTTCAATATATCGTCTGCGTATGGGAGAAATCAGTGTAGTTTTTTCCTCATTTTCATTACTGTTATCGCCTTTTTACTTACTTTTTTCTTATTTTTCTTTATTTCTCATTATTATTACTATTATTGTTATTATTTCTAGTCCGTAAGAAATGCGTCCAAAAAAGGAAGAGCGATGGCCGTGATGCTCAAGCATCAGGCCCTCTTTTGGATCTCCCAGAGGTTGCGCCTCTTCATGGGGACCCTCCAGGTTTTCTTCTTTCGGGTCCTTATTAATACTTATCCGAACATATATCGTTTGTTTTTTTATGTTAACATCCATTACCTTCTATGTCCTTTCATATTTCATGGAGCTTC
Source organism: Datisca glomerata (assembly GCA_003255025.1). Lineage (NCBI taxonomy): Eukaryota > Viridiplantae > Streptophyta > Magnoliopsida > Cucurbitales > Datiscaceae > Datisca > Datisca glomerata. Next base: position 166,979 of record QANY01002751.1, read on the forward strand.
TCGAAAGAGGAAGCACGATCGCGTATTTCAAGTTGAAAATCCTGACTGTCAGATGTTTAGAGAGAGTCCTTTGATTCATGACACTGTCGGTCCTTCAATTTCAACGTCTGTGGCGTTACCCGTTCACTCGCCTCCCAGTGTTCCCCCATTGTATGCTCCTACTCTTAACGAATCATCTCATCCTCGGGTTTCGCCTTCTCCAACTGATTTTACTCAAGTGGAGAGGGAGACCAATGAGCGATTCTAGGCTTCTGACAATTCGAGATAGTGCTTAATAAGATGTTTCGAGAGTATCACCTTAGGGGTAATTTATTGAGTATTCCTTCAGAGGCCTTCTCTCCTCCTCGGGTTATAGGGGACATTGCGGCATCAGGTGTTTTTGAGGCTAAGATATCATCTCCCTTATTGCCATCATCATTTTCTGCCATTTGTCTTATGGTCCTTCTACTTCTACTCCAACGGGTACTTCTCACACTGAGACCCCACCAGCTAGCCCCGATGAATCGAGCCGAGGAGGTGGTCATTATTTTCCTTTGATGGTTACAAACATTGAGGCTTTCCTTCAAAGAGTGAAAGATGGACTTTCGCTAGATGATGCTTTGTAGATTATAGAACTTGGAGACTGGGGCGTCGTTGATTGTGCTGTTCAGATGTCTTCTAAGGTATATATATATATTATCATTTATTTATTTATATACATTTTGTACTCTCTTTTTAATCATCTAATGTTTTGTTGCAGCTCTTCCTTTCGTGTTCCTTACTTCGCCAGAGTGGTGAGATGTTGAAGAACGAGGCCACTCAGGCTCAAGTAGCTTGTTGTAGGGCTACGGATGCGAAAGTTAGGATGTCTTTGAGAAGTGCGGAACTGGAAGACAAGAACGACGAACTTGATGATCGCCTAAAAAGAAGTCTATTTTCGCATTGGCTTAGAACGAGAATTGAGTATATGTCTTTCTGAAGAAAAGGAGTTTTGTGCTCGTCTGGGTTATGAGTTAAACGAATGCCACACTGAGAGGGATGGTCTCAAGATGGTTGAGGTGAGTCGGTTGACAGAGCTCGAGCTGGCCAAGGAAACTTTTAATGTTGCTTTGGACCGCGTTGACTTGGCAGATGCGAGACTTAGAGAGTTAGAAGACAAGGTCTCTCACGTAGAAATGTCGGCTAACAAATTTGAGGCTGATGTAACGCGTGAGGCTAAGCACACATCTTTGGTAGAAGAGCATATGGTTGAACTCACAAATCGATGGGATAGTGATGTTCGTCAAGCTGTGAACAGATTCCAATCCTCCAACGAGTTTTCAAAAATTTTATTCCAAAAGTTTCGTCCTAGGGTGGTGTGTGCTCGTGTGAAGGTGTTTAAACGCTTTCCGGACTTGGATCATAGCTTCCTTCCAAATGTTTCACCGTCATAGGCGACGCTTTATTTTGTATTTACTTTGTGAGTCCTTATGGACCTTAGCTCCATTTCCGTCTCTTAGTCTTATTAAGATATACTTGCATTTGAGTCTTGAGATTTTATGTTTATACTCTTCCTTATGTGTCATCGTGAAGTTTTAGTCTGATCGTGAATCGTGTTCGCTTCCTTTTGGAAGGCACAAGTTCATATGTTTTGCCGTGGGGTTCGACCTCTATGCATTTAAGTGCTATATTCCTCGAGTCTGCTTTCTTTAGTCGTGTTCACTTCCTTTCGGAAGAGAACGGGTTAATATGCTCCGTCGTGGGGTTCGGCCTCTTTGCATTTAGTCGGTATACTTCTTGCCTTTCCTTCCTTTGGAAGTGTTCGCTTCCTTTGGGAAGAGCACAAATCAATATGCATTATCGTGGGGTTCAACCTCTATGCAATTGATTATGACAGGAAACGGTTTAAGCATTCAATGTTTGGAAATAAAAATACTTTATTCGATAGAACTCAAATATGTCATAGATAATACATTTTTAAGTGTTCAACATTCCATGGGTGTTGTAGGGTGTTACCTTCAATGTCCTGCAGCTCATAGCTTCCTGACCTAATTATCCTTGTGATTCTATATGGTCCATCTCAATTAGGGGTCAATGATCCTTTGACGCGGTTGCTCCCGAATTATGCTTTCCTTAAGACAAGGTTTCAGATTTTGAAAGATTGGGCTCTGACCCTTGAATTATAATACTTTGCTACTCTCTGTTGATAGGCCAAAGATTTCAATCGGGCCATTTCATGTTGTTCTTCAATCAGGTCCAAGCTGACGCGTATTGCTTCCACTCTGAAAACCATCGAAAAAGGTGTTTCTCCTGTAGAGTTTCTAGAAGTCGTTCTGTAGGACCATAGCACTCCTGGAAGCTCTTCCGGCCAATTCCCCTTCGATTCTTCTAACTTCACCTTGAGGGTATGCTTAATGATTTTGTTAATCGCCTCGACTTGTCTGTTCTCTTTCACATGTGTCGGAGATGATTTGAGGTGTTTGATTCCCAAGTCTGAAGAGAAATGGCTGAATTTGGAATTGTCAAACTATTTCCCATTGTCAGTTATTACTGCGTAGGGTATGCAAAACCGACATAATAAGATTCTTCCAGATGAAGCTCGCAGTCTTTTTCTCCTTGATGGTCACCAGTGGTTATGCTTCAGCCCATTTGGTGAAGTAGTCTACTGTTACAACAACAAACTTTACTTGCCCATTTCCTACGGGTAAAGGTCCAAGCGGATCTATTCCCCACTGGGAAGAAGGCCATAGACTTGTTATCAGCGTCAATTCTTCCGAAGGCGAGGGATTGGGGCGAACCTTTGACATCTGTCGCACCCTTTGACATATCTTGTGGTGTCTTCCTTCAATGTTGGTCAATAGTAACCCTACCTGATCAACTTGTAAGCTAAAGCTCATCCTCCGAGATGGTTTCTGCAGATACCTTCATGCACTTCTTGCATGACATATCTAGCTTCCTTCTTGCCTAGGCATCTAAGGAGAGGTAGAGAAAAACCTCTTATGTATAAGATACCCTCTATTAGAACGTACCGTGTTGAAGCATACCTGGTATTTGGTAATTGGATTAAACCATTCTTTGTCGTCTACAGCACCCAAATCGTTGATCTCTCTCACATCTGAACTGGGTGAGGGAGATATTCGACTGGAATTGTCTTGTTTAGCTTGTATCCTGAAGCTGAGGCGAGCCGCTCCAGCGAGTCGTCATTGTGGTTCTTAATTCGAGGTATGTGATTGATCTGGTAGACATGGATCTTGCTCAATAATGATTTCACCTTGGTGAGGAGTGAATCCATTTGTGCTTTGACCTGGAATTCTCCTTTGACTTGTCCAACTACTAGTTGGGAATCATTAAATATTTTGACGTTCTTAGCTTTTAGTGCCACAGCTAACCTTAGCCCTACTAAGAATGCCTCGTACTTGGCTTCATTATTGGTGGCTTTCAATTAAAATCTTAAAGCATACTCGAGGCGTATTCTTTCTGGCGATACAAGGATTAAGCCTGCGCCACTCCCCTCAGAGTTCCTAGATCTATCAACGAACAATTGCTTCCACATCATCTTGCATGATTGTTAATTCGGCGATGAAGTCGGCCACAACTTGGGCCTTTATCCCAGTCCTCGGTTCTAACCTTATGTCGTACTCAGATATCTCAATTGCCCATTTTGTTATTCTTTTAGATACTTCAGGTTTCATGAGAACTTGCCTCAGAGGGTATTCCGTGCGGACAATGATAGGGTGAGCTTGAAAATAGGGCCTCAACTTCCTTGCTGCGATGATTAATGCATACGCTAATTTCTCTAATTCTGGATACTGGATTTCCGCTCCAACCAATGCCTTGCTGGTATAGTAGATCGGATATTGAATCCTTCTTTCCTCTCTCACAAGGGCTGAGCTTATGGCAGAGGCGGACGCAATGAGATATAAATATAAGGTCTTTCCTTCCATAGGTTTACTCAATAGGGGTGGTTCTCCCAAGTAAGCTTTGATTTGGATGAAGGCATGTTCGCAGTTCTCGGTCCATTCAAACTCTCTCCCTTTCTTTAAGGCTTTAAAAATGGTAAACATTTATATAGTTGCTCTTGAGACAATCCGATTCAAAGCGGCTATCATTCTAGTGAGCCTTTGCACCTTATTGGCGTTACGGGGGGACTTGACTTGTATTAGAGCTTGGATCTTGTCAGGATTGGCTTCGATTCCTCTTTGATTGACCATGAATCTCAGGAACGTTCCGGCTTTTACCCCCAAAATGCATGTAGTTGGGTTAAGTTTCATGTTACACTTCCACAATGTGGTGAAAGTTTCCTCCAAATCTTGTATGAATGAAGCGATTGTTTTGCTCTTGACGAGCATGTCGTCCACATATGCTTCCATATTTCTTCTTATCTTCCCTGCAAACATCTTGTTACCTAACTGTTGGTAAGTCGCTCCAGCATTCTTTAGTCCGAATGGCATAACCTTATAGCAATATAAGCCTCTTCCGTTATGAATGACGTCTTCTCCTCATCTGGTGGGTACATCTTGATTTGGTTGTACCCAGAGTATACATCCATGAAACACAACACTTCGTATCGTGAAGTTGCATCCACCAGACGATCTAACCTTGGAAGTGGAAAACTATCTTTAGGACATGCTTTGTTAAGATCCGTGAAGTCCACACACATCTCCATTTATCGTTTGATTTTTTAACCATGACGACATTAGAAAACCACTTCAGGTACTGGACTTCTCTGATAAACCCTGCTTCTAATAGTTTGTTGACTTCCTCATTCATGGCTTCACTCCTGGACTTGTCAAATTGTCGCCTTTTTGCCTCACTGGTTTATATTTTGGATCCACTTGTAATCGGTGCACGGCGACTGTGGTGCTTATTCCCAGAATGTCTTCATGGGACCAGGTGAATATGTCTGAATTGCCTTGAAGGAATCTCGTGAGTTCGTATTCCACTTCAGTGGATAGAGATGTCCTATCCGAGTGGATTTTACTGAGGAAGCCAGGAAGAATGTGATTTCTTTCGTGTCTTTTGAGGGTCTTGCTTTATTTAGTTCTTCGGCCACAACTCCTCGAATGTATTTTGTTGCTTTTTCTTAGTGAAGCTTCGACATCGATCTTTTGAGATGTTCCAGCTTCAGGTTCAGCTCGGGTTTAATCTCCCTTGAGGACTTCAGCCCGAAGTCCAACTTCAGCTTCTTCATCTATTACTTCTGCGACCTTAGCTTCAATCATCATTTCCTCTTTATCTTCTGCATCGTTAAGCAAGCATAATAATGAAGCTTCACTAGATCTTAATGCTACAGTATAACACTCTCGAGATGATCTATGCCCTCATCGGATAGTTCCTACCCCATGGAGGGTTGGAAACTTCATAACCTGATGATATGAGGAGGGAACGGCTCGAGCTGAATGCACGAAGGGTCGCCCTAAGATTCCGTTGTATGCCTGGGTGTCTCAGACGACCAAGAACTTGGTCATTAAGGTGACTAGTTGGGGGAACTCGATAATGGTCACCAGCAACTATGACTTCTCCACCAAAACCAACAAGTGTCGTTTGTTAAAAAAAACATTGTTGGGATCAAGTCACATCTGGATCAGCGTTTCCATCCCTCAGATATCGTACAGAGCATCCACTGTCGACAAGAAGACGATGAACTCTGATATTGGCAATGACCACGATCATTACTAGAGCGCCATGGTGTAGAAAAATGGACTGTGACGAGATCCATGTCCGTGAAAATTAGTTCTTCTTGTGCGGGAATAAAGTAACAAGGCTCACCAGTTTGTTGAATTTCTACGTGTGAAATTTGAGGTGTAACAGACATGTTCGATGGTCCAAAAAATGAGACACTCAGTTCATGTATTGTTTGTCTTACTAACGCCTTCCGCTCCTGTATTGTAAGACACCCCAAATGGTCCATACTTCCTTTATTTTTGGTGAGGTCGGGAAGAGTGGTTGATTTTCCAGAACCTCCTGCTTCGCCAAGTCGCTTGACTGCCACATATTCTTTTAGATATTCCATTTGAATTAGATCTTCATTTCTTGTTTGAGATATGACAATCAACTATGAGATGCTTGTGCTCTTTGTGGAATAAACAATATTTTTTATGCCTATGCTCGAGGTTACCTCTCAGCTTCTCTGGCCATCGAATTAGCCCTTTGTCACTTATGGCTACAAGTATTTGGTCGCGGGAAGAATTGAGTGGCGTCAGGTTGGTAAATCTGTCGATCCTCATTTTTTAAATTTATCTTGGGAGACAAATGTTGGGCCATCCTCCTTTTTCCTCTTCTCGGGTCATCGATTAAAATCCTTCATGTCTTCCTTAGGTCCCAACTGAGAAAGAACTTGGCCATATTTTTTATTATAAGTAATATTTTTGTTTTTACAAAATTATTTTAGGCGGTGTTCGTTCTACATGCAGAACATGAGAAAGTTATGTCACAACTCCATGAACTTCAAGATGACCAAGTTTAACTTCAATCCTAATTGACGTACCTTATGAAAATGATGTTAGCACAAAGTCCTTCGTTCTCATTCCCCGGCGGTGATCATGTAAGATTTCTAAGGAATTTATACTTTACGTAATTATAATTATGTTTATTCCAACACTACTACTAATTTTGTTCATTTTTATCTGTTTATAGGATTCTGGAGATCCTCCCTCAACTTCATGATCGCATAAAGTTCAGCGACGATGAAAAATACTATATTTACTTAAGTTTGAACTTATATTATTTTGTCTTTAGAATTTTTGAATGTTTCAATTGATGGATTCTGAATCTTTAAAATTTGTGAAAGTTTGAATTTTTGACGTTTAAAATGCAAGAATTTGTGATATTTGAATTGGTGGATTCAGAAATGTTGAAATTTTTGTATTGATAGATTCTAAAATCTGTGATATAGAATTTTTTTCTGAAACATGTATTTTTGAAATTATGGAATGCTTAAAAAACAGAAAAGTTCTAGCTAAAATTTCAATTTATAGCGACGGTTCTGGAGCCTATTGAGGCAGTTTAAAATCGGCGGGAAAGATTTTCTTTTTCCTATTTCTGGGCATTTGGTGGTGGTTTGAACCGCCGTTAAATACTCATTAACACCGGCAAAGACCCCCTTTGCTGGCGGTTTTCTAATCGCGGCCAAAAACCTTTGCGACAGTAAATATGACGACGGTTTATGAACCGCCATAAATCTTTTTGGCGGCAGTTAAAATCACTTATATAAGGGCTTCAAGGTACCAACACCTCTATGTTCATTATGCATCAATCTACTAGGACTATTTTTCTCTTACTCAATACATCATTAAAATGGCTAAAGAATTGCATTCCTCTTTTGCTCTGAAAGACCTAGGTAGCTTACATCATTTTCTAGGTGTTGCAATTACTTATATAGATATTGGGTTGCAACACTGTCACTAATAATATATCTCAGATTTGTTGTCCAAATCACGCATCCTTGATGCAAAGCCTTGTTATACACATGCCACCTCCTCTAAGTAAGCTCTACAAGGTTCTTGGTGAACCTCTATCTTGTATAACACAATATAGAAGCATGATATGAGCTTTTCAGTACCTTGCTATCACTATACTAGACAGGGCCTTCATTATAAACAAGTTTAGCCGATTTCTTCAATGTTCTACGTTAATACACTGGCAGGACTGCAAAAAGATTACTAAGGTATCTAAAAGGTTCAATAAATGAGGGGATTTTACTTCAACCAGCTCCTAACTTACAACTTCAAGGCTTTTGATGCAGATTGGGCTAGCTGTCTACATAAAAAAGATCAACTTATGGCTATGTAATATTCCTTGGTTCTAGCTTAGTCTCATGGTCCTCTAAAAAGAAAAATGTTGCTAGATCAAGCACTAAGAGGGAGTACATGGCCTTAAGTCATGCAAATGTATGATTTATATTGATCTAATCACTCTTGACTGAACTTTACCTTTGTAATCCAAGTCCTATAATCTGGTGTGACAATGAAGGTGATGCATCAATAGCCTTTAGTCCTCTTTCACATGTTAGAACAAACACAGAGAAATTGATGATCACATTATGAGAGATAAAGTTCTCTTTAAATCCCTTGAAACCATGTATGTTCCCTCACTATAACAAATATGTGCTTTTATTGCACACGATGTGGGCGTTTTATCTCAAAATGTTAAAAAAATTCTAAATTTTGTAGTGATAAGGCATGGGAACAAAAGAAATCAACCCACCCAAAATTAGACCTAATCCCTCTCTCTTCACATTCACATCCCTCTCTCTGTATCGTCTCAACTAGCTCCCTCCTCTTCAACCTCTGTGTACGATTGTCAAAGCCCATGGATGTAGATCGCGAGTCCCACTCTTTTCATTCTCTCTTTCTCGAAGCTCTCTTTCTCGAACCTCTCTCTGGTAGCTTCTTGCATCTCTCTCATCAGCTCTGTCATCGATGTAGCAGCTTAATCTCATGTTCTCTCACATTTCTTTCTCTTCGATCTTATAGCTCTCCCTCTCACAACTCTCTGTCTCTCAGTTCTGTGTCGCAGCTCAGTTTTCCAGCCTTTTCCAACTTCGATTTCACATCTCAAAACAAGAGGAAGGTTTTTTTCTGCTTTAATCTCTAACTCATGTTTGATTGTGTATGATTTTTGTCTACCTTTTACGTTTTTTTGAGGAATTATTTCTGAGTTTAGGGTTTCCCAAATTTTGTTTACTTCTCTTTCTTTAGTGTGCGAAATTTTGACTTACTTCTCTTAATTAGGGTCTCCCAAGTTAGAGATGGATGTTGTATTAGGCGATTGGTTAGGAGTATTGCTTTACAGTGATTAGTTATTTTCTTTCTCATATGCGTTTTTCTTCTTGTGTATGGCTTGGATCATAGCATTGTTTGATTATGGGAGGTGGTTTTTCTGGGTACGTCTGATACGTTCAGAGGAGTCTGAGCTTTGGGGCTTTGAATCAAACTCAGATAGTAAAGAAACTCATAAGCAATGACAAGCTCAAGGTAGTTTGTAAAGAGGGAGTTAATGTAAGAAAAAAAGAATATATTTTTGTATGCTCTTTGGACTTCGCTATTTTTTTTTCATTAGAGAGGATCGTACATCCCTAAGTCTTACTAGATCTGGGAGTTTGGGGCCTTTGGATTACTCGGTATAACTTATAACTTATGTCTTATCTCATTTCACGCCGAACACATATGTCTCAATTGCAATTCACTAATATAAATATATGTTGTGTATTCAATACATATAGATGCAGTGAATTTAAATTTTGACTCAAAAGAAAGGTCTGGTATCAATCATTTTGTTTTCATTCACGCATTTATATTGTTATAGGTTCCTGATGATAATATGGCAGTTTGAATTCCTTTTTTGTTGGCCTTGAGAGAAATTCGTGCTCAATTCATGTCAAGATAATGGGCGAGCTTGATGACATAAAGTAATGAATAGGAAAAGGTATAACGACGAAGAAGTAGAATATAGGGGTTCAAAGTTATGCTCTTTGTGAGTGGAATATCTCAAGGACCCAGAGTGGCATCCTTTTAGAATTATTACAATTGAAGGAAAACAATGTGTACATACTAAATGTTTGAGTAAAACAACGTGTATTTCTTAAAAGATTGGGCTGGGTCTAATATAACGTGCTCACTAAATGATTGATTGACTGAGATTACTATTTAAAGAGTAGAACATGCATGATGGATATATTATGAAATGATATTTTGATAAGGCATGAACTTAGCCTTGAGTTATGAGGTTTAATCATCTTATTTACAGACAAAACAAATTAGAGAATGTCCATCCACTAAGACATAGGAAGACTTTCACAACATAATGATGTGGTATAATAACTAATCAATGAATGACTTCTATTCGTTCAAAAAAGGGGGCGAACATCATAGAGTGTAATATGTTTGTTTCTTATTATGCTACCTACAACTAGATTAAGAACAGAGACTCCGTGTTTTTTTTATAATGATTATGGGCATAGGTTAATATGGACCTGAACATTGCGTAGAGGAGGAAAATCCTCCTTTTTTCATGCGGCAGTGCTTTGAGTTAACTTTCAGGTGGGATGAACAAAATGATTAATCATAAAAAAGAGGTGCTTTTGTATATTGAATCCTCAGAACTGTGGACTGATAGTGTGACTGCATATTTTTGGAACTACCCAGAACTCTTGATTATAGTTCTAGTCCTTATTCTTGTTCGTCTATAATTTGAATGAGTAACTCATATAGAAATTCTGTGTAGTTGTAGAGTTTTACTTTCTTGTCACATTATGTCTTTATAATAACTTATCAGCAATATAATTATAGAAGCATTTCTTTTATGTGTTTTCTCGGTTCCTACTTATGCTAGATTAGAATATTCTAACATTTTCTAAACCGTACAACTGTTATACTCAAAACTTTGCCAAACTTATCAAGGGATAATTTTGAGTTAATATTTGATGAGCTGGATGATAATGGTGATTTCAGGGTATGTTTGTTTACCTCTATTTTGGCAGAATATGTCCTTATAATAAAAAGAGAAGAGTTGTTACTTTTTATGATTTTTCCTGATTCGTTTGTTGTATTTTTCATACTAAATGATGAGTAATTTTAGGTGGACTTTACATATCAGATATAGTTATCTGCCCATTGGTTTAGAAAATAGTAGCTCTCTTATTGTTTGTGTTCATACTTTTTAACTATAATAGTTCTCATATTTATCATATTAGTGGCATGTTTTAGTTCATTTTCCTGGCATGTTTTAGTACATAAGGATGCACGTTGAAAGTGGGTAGGAGAGACTTGGAATCCATCTCTCCCATTGTTTAGTTTCATTTATGTTGACTGTTAGAGCGTTTTATATAGTTTTCGGAGGTTACTATAATATTAGCATTGTTTCTAGAGAATATTAAATGACATGTCTCCATCTCTCCCATTGATGCAAGTTTGCATATGCTAAGTGTTTAGTATAGTTCTTATAAGCTTGTGCCAAACACATTTAACTGCATGTTACTGTAATGTTAATTCTATAAATATTTTCCTGCTTATTTAATCTTATTTTCTTAATTGACCATTATTCTTCCATCAACTAATGAACAAGGAGTGAACTACATGCTAAACTTCAAACTTTGGTAGTAGATTTAGTGTTAAATATCCTAATGGTTTTGAGTATCCTATTACATGGTATGTATTTTTCAATGTAATTATTATACTTCCATGCAATTCATATTTAATCTATTTTCTTTTTCTTCTTTTTAGGGGTAAGGGAATGTATGAATTTGAAAGACTTAGCGTTGCTATGAACTTTCTTTGTGACTTAATATTTGTTATAGTCTTATAAGAAATTGTTTAGATAAATTTAGCTGCTTGTCAAATGTTGCATTTTGAGACATAAGATAATAAACTTGGTTTGCAGTTAAATGTCAGAATTTGGTTGCTCTCTACCAACGAATATACTATATCATGGAATGTTGTAAGTCTGCTACTAATTCTCTAACTTCCTTATCTAATAAGTCATTTCTTAGTTGTTGATCATTTAGATTACACTATTTGGAAATATAAGGCTTGCTCCTTCATCAAAATGAATCATCCAGGCTTTGGTACAACACTTTGATCTTGTCGTGAAACATTACCAAGGAAGATACTTGCACCACCACCTCCTCACCAAGGAAAACCACCAACTAGATCTCCTAGGGTACCTCCATCTTCAGTACCTAGATGTGAATTTATACTAGATTTTAGATTTTTTGGATAAATTACTTTTGCTTCCTCTATCTAAAAATCAACAAGTAATTATCATTTTGAGATGTGATTTCTAGTAGATAATTAGTCTGTAACAATTTTGACTAATTAAATAAAATGATATGTGATTTTGTTATTCGTGATATTTTCTGAAAAGTTCTTTATTTTTTATATTTGTACAATTGTAAGTATAAGTAATAAGAAAGTGATAAAAAATATTTAATAACATTCACAAACAATAAGTAATGAAAAATACTATGAAAGACCTATGATAGTATTTATAAAACTCTATAAAAGACCTGCTACAACATTTATAAAACACCATGAAAGGCTTTTTATAGCTTTTTTAAAACGCTATGAAATGATTTTTATAGCATTTTTAAACGCTATGAAATGCGATTGATAGCGTTTAAAAACACTATAGAAAGCTTTTGATATGGTTTAAAAGATGCTATCATACGCTTTTTATAGCGTTTAAAAATGCTATCATAGGTAGCGGACTTTTAATAATGTCAATATACATCGCGCTTTCAGAAACGCTATCGAAACTCTATGATATCATTTTTTGGCCGTTATCATAGTGCTTTTTTGTTGTAGTGCCTCACAAGACCAGATGGTTGATCTCCTCACCAAACATAGTCCAGGGAATCAATTTCAATACCTAAAAGTCCAAGCTTCATGTGATTCCACCCCATGAGCTTGAGGGGGCTATTAAGGTTGTACTTATGTAGCTTTGATCTTAAAAGAAGAAGTTGGCTGAAATAAGTTGAAGCAAGTTTCTGTAGTATGTTATATCAGAGTCTTCTTCATCTTCTCATACGTGCATGAAACTGCATGGAAACTCATGTACACCTCAACATAATCACATAGCAGCTTGCATAGTTGGATTAATTATCACACCTTAGCATTATCTTCCTATCTCTATCAAAATTGGTTAAGCATTGATGATATGCAATGGTGTTGTTTCTTAACAACTAGGATTGAGAGATGAGACCTCGAATCTCATTGGCTATGTTTTAACTCTTCAAGATTCCTGGGATTCGTTATTACTTAATCAGGTTTAGTCATTAGTGTGTGTTATTGTGTATGTGTGTGAGTGTGTGTGTTCATCTTGTATTTCCTACTGGTGGGATTTTAATACAATATCATTTCATTGATAAATCAAACTTTGCAAAACTTTCATAGTGATAGTACACTTCCATCCACTGCATTTTTATTTATCCACGTAAAACTTTCTCTCTAATGTAGCGATTGCACTTCCACATGTTTAAAAGTTACATAGAATATAATTCTCTATCAAACAATCTTTTGACTGATTATAAAGAGGCCATGCATGTCTTGTTGGTTGGTTTAAATCATTGAATAATAACACTAACCACGTACTTTCTTATGTTGTCATAGTTGTTGCCCTGTATTCAGCTTCAGTTAATGATAAGATTTCTGTTGGGATTACTATCGTAGCTCTAACACTGAATAAATACGCTTTTTTGAGTTAAATAAAAAATCTAGTGCACTTGCTTTCAGTACCACTCAATGCACTACTTATCCTTATAGGCTCACACACTATTGAGTCAACACACGTGGGCAATTTGCTTTTTCAAAGCTTCTAGACTTGCACACGGGTTCTCTAAATCTAGCAATGACAGCTGCATAGGATATTTTTCAAAGCTTCTTGACTTCAAACCATTTATAATTATCCTTCTCATCTTATCTTCATCAATCCGGTTGTTCAATTTCACGACATACATTTTTAGCCTTCAAAAAGTATTCATTAATTGTCATATTACCTTATGACAACTTAATAAGCTCACTTTCCAAGAATTTAAAGTCAAAAAGAGTTTGTCTTCGAGAAGAGAGCAGCGAACGTATCCTACGCTTCCATAGACGTCTCAGCCTATGACAGAGCATGCTTTCTATCAATCATCATCTTAACCGCAAATAATGTCTTCTCATCTTTGATATTTTCTTTTTCAAGGCGACAACGTCATCTGGTGGTGTCAACCAACTCCCATTGATAATATCCGACAAATCCTGCCATGTAGTTATAACTTGATATACATATATGCCAATCCCTGTAGTTGTAGATGTTGAGCTTCACAACAAGCATACTCAGGCTAGCCATCTTTGTCATCGATATTTTTTTCAAGTTAGCTTAGTCCCAAACACAAACTCTTCGCAATGCTAGTGGCTTAAAAAAAGGAATCTTCCAAGAATAAAGTTGTTCGGTAAGTAAGGGGTGTGATTGTGATGTCACTTGAGTGTAGTTACATATGTAATCTAGTCATAGCAAATAACAAGTGTAGCCTGAGAAAGTGGAGGTTAGGATTTAAGGGTGAAGGATGACACTTTGAGCCTATCACATAAGGTGACAAAATGCTATTTGGATGAGAAATTCAGAAAGAATTTTCCAAGTCTAATGAGGTTATAGATCCTAAAAATGAGAGGGAAGACCCCTATTTATAGAGAGCTTCTAGGACAGGGCCACTTCAACCAATCCCTTGATTGCTTAGTAGTAAACCTTACGTAATCTTTTTTTTAACAAACTTGTTGAGATGGTAACGTACAATCACCAATCATCATAGCCTTAGTCAAGTGGGCTAGGGTAAGGTAAGATGTTCACATACACCACCTATAATATCACGCTATGTGACATTATAATGACTATCATCAATCCATGAAAAATGTTGAGAATGTACCACATCAATGAATAGTAGCGGTCCTCTAGGATTTCCTGAAATGGTGTCCTAAAAAACTAGGTTCCCTCACAAAGTAAGAAGATGACACATCTGCGACATCCAAAGCAGCCATGTTGGTAAAGTTATGTCATTTTCAATATCGTACACCGTCACTCCAATCCTCTCAGACCACAGTCCCAGAAATGTTTTCAGACAAGAACTCACTTAAGTCTTTGTCATTTGATTTAGTGAAGACAAGGGCATGCATGAATACATCGAAATAGTATATAATATGAGACATAATTACATAAGTCGATCAACGTTATAGATCAGACAATCACGTTGAAAAGTTAAAGACGACACCTGACAGTAGTGCACAGGAGCGAGCATGTGCCTTCATGGTAAGTGCAAACTCATAGTGTCAACCCATCATTTATATTTAAGCTGTTGTACAAGTTTGATGTGGAACATAATATTAATAATTTATTAAAATTATATAAATAAAAGAAAGATAAAAAAATCAAGAGTTTATTTATACCTTTTCTTATTATATTTATTCTTAAAGTAGAAAACGTTTCATCTATTGCTGAATAGCTTCTTTTAAAAGGACTTCCGCTTCGTCAGTGATGTTTTGGTAGAAGATATGATTTCTTGAAAATAAGATTTATTCATTTTTAAGTAAGTAACTCAATGAGAAATTTCCTTACCTGTCCAACTTGTACATAAATTATGTCATAAAGTCTTTGAATGTTTGTATTCTGATAGTGAAGTTTCCACAACCTGTAATTTGTAGCCCCTAGCGGTTACTTATAATTTGACTTTCACTGTGTGTGGTGCAATCAAGCCATCATTCTGGTGTATATGTACTTTGTTGAATTTCTTGGTTGCATTCTTTGAATTGAGATATCCGTAACATGTTGAAATCTTAAGCCTTCTTCAACCAAGTAGAGGCCTAGCATGACTGTGCATCGTAGAGGTACAATCCGATCACGTGGCACCTGACCATGGTAGAACATTCATAATTGTTGAACGAGTTTATCACAATCGGCATTCGTTGTTGCATTATTATGTGAAATTACATAGGGGGCCTCACAAGTATATCCAAATTGGTCTCAAGTACCAATCTTATATTTTTTAGTTAATCTTTTGCTAATCATAACTTTGATAAGTTATCAAACATCCCTATGCTACTTTTATCATGTCTTTATTGACTACTCAATTTTTTATAGATCTACTGGCAATATTAATTTTACAACATTCAACCTCCTAGTGAAATACTAAAATATTAATTTTAGTCACAATCAAGACTTTTTCTACTTTTCAAATTTTTATCATGAGTCTTTCAATTTTTAATGAGTTACCAATACCATCAAACCTCTTTAAAATTGTCAATACCATCAAACCTCTTTAAAGTTATCACTACCATCAAACCTCTTTAATGTTACCAATACCATAAGACCTCTTTAAAGTGATTATGATTATCATGCCATTCTTTCCTATTGTAAAAGAGACACATGCCCCCTTCAAAATATTTCATCATTTTCTCATTATTTCAAAGAGTTATAACTATCACGTTCAAAGTTGGTTTTTTATCATCAAATTTTTAAACTCTTTGCACAACCATTGCTCATGATTTTTTTTAAACCATTATTGCTAGGTCACCGCAATCTTAATTAACACCCCATTGCAAGTCAGCACCACAAACTTTCATATCGAAGAAAGGTAATACAAGTCATTGATGTGAGTCAGACGTCGTTGGCTAGGCATGCATACACACTTTTTTTTTTACTATTCATGTCCTTTTCTGACTAAGTTTTGACCTTGAAAATGTCTGAATTTGATTTTCTTCAAGACATTTATAATTGTTGGGCTCGGGGTTAGCTATCCATTGAGTTTTGATTCCTATCAATCCGATATTGGATGAGGAAGTTATAATTGAAATACCGCAGCTACGCAGCGTAGCAACATGATGTTGCACGCATGTGTTGCACCAAAATATCACTTTACGACTTCGTTTTGACCTTGAAAACGTCCGACTTTGATTTTCTTTATGAAATACATAATGAAGTTGTGAGTTAATTTTCATAGTTTTTAAACAGTATCAATCTGATATCAGTTGAGGACGTTATGATTGAAATACCGTAGTTGTCGCATTGTAGCAACTTGCTGTTACTGGCATCTATTTTAGCTTGAGCTCTGATGTTTTGAGACTTTAATTTGATGACCCCTTTTAGTTCGAACTATCATGTTGTGAATTTTTTATTTTCTCATCATGTTTATTTTTCGGAGTACCCCCATTTTTAATCCTCATCTTTTCTCATATCACTTTATCATAGAAACTCTAAGTTGTGTATTTGTATTATTCTCATGACTTGAAATATCTTTTTCACATTGGATTTTTTGGTGAACTTGCAAGCTATTCTCATAGCACCCAGATGTGACATGCCACCGCACATCCCGAATAAACCATGGAACGTGATCGAGGATTCTACATTTTGTGTTCTTCGAGTCATTTTTTTGAAGAGAACATTTTTTCAAACCATCCTTTACTACTAGAGCAAGAGAGTAGAAGCATGAAATTTGTGAGTACAGAGTCGGTCCCCCTCTTGAGGAACGTGCGGGGTCATTTCTTATATCCTCTATCACTTTTAGCAATCATGTCAAAATTGTAACTAGGTTGCACTGGTGGATAGACTACAACTTTTCAGTTTTGGAGTAAGTTGCAATTTTGAAGAAATCGAGTATATATGAGGCGTTGGAAGTGTGTGCACAGCTCAATGTGAATCATCACTTTTCTATAATATTAACTTTGTTGTTACATTGGAGCATCCGTTCATACACTTTCATCCCAGCTTCAGGGGAGTTCACGCCGACACTCGAGGATGTGTGCTTTTTATTGCATCTTCCTTTCTTCAACGATCATGATATGACTATGACTATACTTGACCTTGACATCAAACTCATAGTGCAACTTTTAGATGATGGCCTTTCTAAATCTGATGAGAAATCTATTGCCGAAAAAGATAATAAGAGCTCAAACTCTTCGGGTTTGTTGTGCCATTACTTCAAAGGCGTCGATGCTTTCACCAAGAAAGGAGGAGAGGCACGAAAATCATGACCAAGTCCATGCTTTGGGGATGAGAATGTGGAACTAGCAGCCATCATTGCAATGTGGTTATCCTGCTGCATACTTCAAGGTAATCCTGATATTTGTTTCGTTCATTGTGTCTTGATATTAATAACATGTTTTCTTGAAAATGTATTTGGTGTGAATTGTTACCATACTACTGTGTTTGTCATGATTATCTGTGTTTGCCATATCACAGTCTTATGCATTTTTGTTGAGCATTTGTTTGTGTACTATTATTTCAAGGCTTCCTAAAAAGATAATGAACATAAGCATGTTCGTTATGATAACCCAATTAGCAGCAGGTCGAAAAAATTACTCTGGCCCCTATATTCTTGGGGAATCTTGATTATATGCTTGATCGTGTTTATCAAGACTTGAGGCGGTGATTGGGCATTATGAGATTGTGACTTTTGTAGATAGTGCATTCTTTCATATGTTCATTTATGAGATTGTGACTCCCAAGTGTGTGGCACAAGGGTTGATATTTCAACCTATCCAGAGTTCGATTATCCACCTCGAGCATGGTCATGGAGTGGCGTAAGGAAACCTAAAATAGTGAACTTCTAGTTACACATTGATAGATTTGGGTACTTCAAATGTTGCCCTTACATATCTGACCATTCTGGTTATGTGCCGGGGGAATTATGGCCCATATTCACTAGTCATTGATCTGGATAAAAATGGAATAGTGGTGATGCTCCAGCAAGATGAACAAATCATGATGGCTATTTTGCGACCCTTAACATTTCTAGTCATAGTTAAGCGTGAAGGAGAGAAGGCTAGTAACTTTTCTAATTGTAACTGTTATCAGTGTAACAGGGCTTCTCACTAGTTTAATTTTGATCAAGGAGTCTCATGACTAAGGGGATTAGACTACACTTTCTAATGGCGAAGGGCATTATTACCCAGTCCTGCTTTTGTAAATGTTCGAGTATTAAATGATTTAGCCCACACAATGATGAACCTCATTTCCATGTGGAAACCCTAAGACTCATCCATTGTATTTCGCATTTATCAGGATGCATTTTGAGTTCGGCGCCCCTATCACTAGATATTTTTTATTCTCTTGTTAAAGTACCACCGCCCCCTTTTCATTGTCAAGGTAAACTATTAATAGTCATCCAAGTCTGTTCCCGAAGAGGAGTGTCACTTATGATGGTGCAACTTATAATTATGTTTGTGAAATTTAGATTAGGAGGACATGTGTTTCAATCCTAGACATCAAGCGATAACATTAAGTTATAGCATGAAGGGATAACATCAAGTGACAACATGAAGTGATAAAATGAAATGATTGAATGGTAACTCAAATAGCACGATAAGACATTATTAGATAGAAGTTAGTAACATCGAAGAATAGCATCAAGTGATAACATTGAATGACGACATGAAGTAGTTATACCATGAGACAATGCGTGAACATGAACTGATGGAATAGTTGTACATCATCATGTAGATATAAGTAAATTCTTGTGACAACATCAACTAGTGGCACCAATGCGTGAAGATATGAAACTTTCTCTTCAAACCTATGTCACACCCATGGTAATGTTTCCATTATCTTTAATGCACTTAGAGTGATAGTTCATACCTAAGTCACACACGTGGTAATTTATCATTCCCACACTGACAACTCTAAGATTTTAAAGTTATCTTAGTATTTCTAAGTATTAATTATTGCTTTTCTTAGGGTGATTTAGTATTTTATTGCTTTAATCTTAGTTATTTCTTTCTTATTTAGTCTTATGCTTAGTTTCACTGCCATGCTAGTATTTTGAGTGTTTTTCAGCAATTTTATCCATTAGCGTTATTTCTATGCACGACTCCTTGCAAGCTTAGGAGATGAAGAAATGCTATAGCAGATCATATTTCTCTATAGATGTAACAGTGTTGATGCAAGCTTGTTAAGAAGTTTGTCGTGTAGCTCAGCTAGCCCTGAAAAGTGAAGTAGAATCACATGCATTCAGAAAACCGTTATTCCAGATGGCATTAGCACTTGCACTAGTGGTCCCTGCTAAATTAAAGCTCGACACGCGCCCTTGTGCAAAGGAGAAACTCTAATCCTAAGGCCTTTATTTATAGGCTTTATGAAGAAAGGAGCCGACATTGTCTTATATGAAGGAGACACTCTGTAGAAGGAAAGTCGAGGAAGAAGACAGAAAAGGAAAAGAGATAGTGCAGGGAAAATGACAAACAGGAGAATATTTGTTTATTCTTCTCCTTATCTTTCTACTTATTTAGCTTATTAATCTCTATATTATCTTCATCTTAGTGCTTTCTCTACTTGAAAATATGAAAATGAGTTATTTCAATTATGTTCTTAAGCTCAATATGAGCTAAACTTTCAAAGCGCATATGGTAATGAACCTGGATATTGTCTTTTCTAATTAATGAAGTTTTAGTTGTGTATCTCCTTTTAGCGTTTTATTCAAATGAGATTAATGTTAGTTTTCATTATTGATTGGCCATTTTTACTGAAGCACAAGTTAAATTAAAGTCTAAAAAGATTTAATTTAATGAAAATGACTTGAATGATATATGAGTATTGGAATCGTATAGATCTAGATACTTTATGAGTAGTGTAGACATTTATGCTCACCTTGTAAACCCATTGATTGGAACTTAAAGAATGAGACTCTAAGCTAAAATTAAGCTCAGACATAAGTTAATTAAGGCTGGAGTTGATAACTACAAGGATGACAGTCCCTTGTGCTTTTGAGCTAAGGTTAATGCTGTCAGGATGATATAACAACTAGAACAGAGTTAATTAGAAAAAGTAATTGATAGGGGATATGGCCAAACTAGCCCTCATCACCACTGAATATCTCATTAATATTGATGTAACTTCATATCATACTAGTGTCATTTTAAACCATTTTAATCAGTACTAATATTTTTATTTAAGTCTTGAACCAATTGAACTTTAACCATTGCTAGTGCTATATTTTCTAATCAAATTTGTTTTGGTCCATAATGTTGCTTATTTTGCAATAGTCTCTATGGAGATTGACACTCACTTATCCCTTTATTATTTGTTAACGATACATGCACTTGGGTATACACATCATACAATAAGTTTTTGGCGCTGTTCCGGGTTAATACCTTTATTTAGATCAATTTGAATTTAATCCATGAGTTTCATTACTGAGATTGATGTTACTGCATTGTTTCAGGAAAGTGAGATTTATTATATACGCAGGCAACAAATACTTGACTTTATCTTTGATCCAGAAATAGACAGAACACTAAGATAGTTAAGAAGAGAGCAAAAAGGACTAGTTGTTGTAAGAGAGATGACTGCACATGAAGAAGAGGTGGTGTTGAATGATAACAGGAATCACAATGGCAACTAAGCTAACAATTGAAACAATGTCATAGTCATGGGTGATGATAAAAAGAGAGCAATCAGAGACTATATCATTCTTCAACCAAAAGCAATGAACCATAGAATAGTGAGGCTAGAAATTCAAGCTCAATAATTTGAGGTGAATCTTGTTGTTTCAAGAGTTTGATCTAGAGATCAAGGATAAGAAGGGCATAGAGAAACATATGGTAGATCACTTGTCGAGGATGGAAATAGGGGACAAAGTTGTAGCAGACTCAGTCATAGCAGAAACCTTCTCAAACGAGCAGTTACATGCAATTTCGACACAAAAGGATACTTGGTATGCTAACATAGCTAATTATTTCGGAAGTGGAGTTCTTCCCCCTAAGCTTGATTTGCAAGGATTGAAGAAATTTTCCAACAACTAAAAGCTTTTTATTGGGATGATTTTTACCTTTACAAGCAAGGTCATGATCAAATGTTTAGGAAGTGTGTCGCATAGGAAGATATCCAAAGTTTATTGCAACAATGTCATTCTTCACCCTATGGAGGGTATTTTAAAGGGCTGAGAATAGATGCTAAGGTGCTTCAATCATGATACTTCTCGCCCTCACTTTTTCAAGATGCTCATCAGGTGGCTAAAAACTGTGATAGATGCCAAAGAAAAGGAAATATATCTCAAAGATAAAAGATAACAGTCAACAACATCCTGGAGGTTGAGTTTTTCAATGTCTGGGGTATTGATTTCATGGGACCCTTTCCCCCTTATTTGGAAACTTGTACATACTTGTGGCGGTAGATTTTGTTTCAAAATGGGTTGAAGTTACAGCCTTATCAACTAATGATGTCAAGGTAGTGATCACGATCATTCAGAAAAATACTTTTCCTCGGTTTAGGACTCCTCTAGTAGTTATAAGTGGTGAGGGTACAGATTTTGATAAGAAGTTAATTGAAGGGATTCTAGCTAAGTATAGGATGAATTATGAGATTGCTGCAGTATATCACCCAGTAACAAGTGGGCATGCGGAGTTGTCAAATAGAGAGACAAAAAGAATGCAGGAGAAAGTGGTTAATCCAAACATGAAAGATTGGTCCATAAGGTTGGATGATGCATTGTGGGCATATCAAACTACCTAAAACCCCTTTGAGAATGTTTCCCTATAGGTTGATCTTTGGCAAGCCATGTCATTTATCCTTAGAGCTGCAATATAAGGCCTTTCGGGATGTCAAAAAGCTTAATTGTATTTACAAGCAGCAGGAGAAAAAAAGGCCTTACAATTAAATGAGTTAGATGAATTAAGGTTGTTCTCCTATAAAAGTGTAAGATTGTACAAGGAGAAGACTAAAAGATGGCATGACAAGAAGATTATGGACCAAGAACTAAGGCTAGGGAGCCAAGTGTTGTTTAATTCAAGATTGAGGATGTTTCTAGGAAAGTTGAAGTCAAGATGGTCTGAGCCTTTTAAGCTAATAAAGGTTTATCCTCATGGGGTTATGGACCTTTTAGATGAGAAAATTAGAAAATAATTTAAAGTAAATGGGCTAAGAGTTAAGCAATATTAGGGCTGAGGTTGATTGAATGAAAACCTCAATCTAGCTTGATGATCCTTGAGGAATAGGCCCAAGTCAAACTGAAGATTTTTTAAACCAAGCATTATTGGGAGACGGCCAGTGAGTTTTTCATTCCATTATTCGTTAATTTTGTTTTGTTTTTAGCTTGCTTTCATTATCATATAGGCTAGTATTTTTCACAATTGGTTCGGATGTTTCATTTTAGGAAGAAATCGTTAAATTATTATCATTATCATAAGTGTAAATATTCCTATTTTAAATAAGATATCTTCGCTCAATATCTTATTGGGTTGCATTGCCTCACTCTGAAAGGAATTTGTACGAACTGGTTGCAGGAAGGAAATTATACGCGGGTCCCATTAAAAGGCCAACTTGTAAGAGGAGTAAAGCTTAGTGGATTGCTGACTACCATAACGCCTAAAAATGGGTGCTCTAGCATAAAAGATCTCAGCTCAACATAATATCCATCCAATATCCGCACTAAGAAATTAACAAAATACAGAAATTTCATTTGAATCTCCCCTTAAAAATATATGCAGCTAAAATATCTTTTGGTTTTATTTTTGCAGAATCAGTGCTAGGGAGAGTTACACAAGGCAACCCCGGGAGAGGTCCCTTCACCTTTAAATTTGGAGAGCCCTTTGCCATCTTTCTCATGCAACCTATTCGAATTCAAACCTTTTCTTCTACCTTAAGTACTTGAGCAAAGCCATGTTGTTACCGAAACCATAAAGCATTTTCTGTTCCATCTTTTCTTCCTTCAAAAGTAAAAATCAGTAAGTCTAAGAGTAAAGATCAGCCTAAGCGCTTTGTAACCTCAGAGAAAATTTCTAGCTAGGAAGTAGAAAAGAAGTATAAAGGGGTTAGAGCAAAAAAGTTTCTTGAAGAGAAGAACTTCATGATGGAGCTTATCCCGATGATGGGTCTCCCCAAAGACATCACTGCAATTATCCGATAAAGAGGATGGGAGAGGCTCAGTTCTCACTACGATACCATTTTTGTTACATTGGGGGAGTTTTATGCCAATTTCAACCTGAGGGAAACAAATGCCTACTTGCGAGGTACTGTGATTATTGTTACTTCTGAATCTATAAATTATGTTTTTGACTTGAATGATGTTGATGATGAGTACATTGTTTTAGTTGAGAAAATATATGATCGTAAGCTTAATGAGATTCTAAAAGAGTTGACTGTGCATGAGGCTAAATGGCGTAGTGTTTCATCTGAGGGGGTGAAAACGTGTGTTTGGTTAGCTCTGAAACCAAGAGCAAAAGTTTGGTACCATTTTATTCGAACTTTTATTATCCCACTACCCATATTTAGACTGTTACTCAAGAGAGACTAGTTTTATTGTATGCTTTGTTGACTGACAAGAGTATTAATGGTTGTAGAATTATTTATAAAGATATTGGAATCTTTTGAATCTCTGAAAATAGGTTGTCTATTATTCCATGTCTTATCTCTAAGCTGTGTTTTGTGAATCTAGTTCCCTATCTCAGCTATGAAGAAAAATTGATAAATCGGGGAGCTATTACTCTAATTGCTATAGCCAGGTTTGCAGGTGAGAAAACAAGGAGCTAGTGGAGCTTACTGAACCATCTTCCTCATAGCCTGCAAGTACTCAAGCACATTTTGACACCACGAACATTAACTTTACGCTTTGTACCCTATATGATAAAATGAAGCAACAAGAAGCTTAGCAGAGCAAGTTAAGTAAAATGCTATTGCATCTAGAGATGCAGCATTGTGCTTATTGGGAGTACGTGAAAGCTTGAGATAGGGAAATTCAGAAAAGCTAATAAAAGAATTTTACCAATCCAACTTGGCCACTTCCTTCTTTTCTAGAGGTTATTCTTCAACCCTAGAAAACTGAAGAAGAGGAGGAAGAGGAGGCTGAGAAGGTAAAAAAAGTATAAGCCTGAACAGGAAGAGGAAGATGAACTGTAAAAAGATGAGGAAGATAATGAAGCCAGAGAAAAAATTGAGGCTGAGGAAGAGGTTGAGAAGGATGTTGAAGACGAAGTTGGATTGGAATAAGAAGAGGAGGTACAGGCAAGTGAGAGTGAAGACGAAAATGATGCTTCGAGGGAGAAAATGAGGAAAGTGATAGTGAGGGAGAACAAGAAGATGGAGAGGAAGATACATTGAAGAAGAAGTTGAACCAACCCCACAACCAAGGCTGTCCCCTAACAAAAAAGATAAGGGAAAAATAAAGTTCTTTACCCGAGGCCCGGAGAAGGAAAAAGTTTGAAAAGCAAAATGACCCAAAACGACTAAAAGAAAAGGTAAATTTGTGGAAAAGAAAAAAGAAGCCGTTGCATCTGTGGTGTACAAAGGAGACACTCCGCAGAGGAAAAGCTGAGGAAGAAGACAGAAAAGGAAAAGAGAGAGAGAGTAAGGATGAAGACAAGATGAAGAATATTTGTTTATTCTTCTCCTTATCTTTCTACTTGTTTTAGCTTATTAGTCTCTGTAATTTCTTCATCTTAGTGTTTTCTCTACTGGAAAATATGGAAATGAGTTATTCAATTCTGTTCTTAAGCTCAATATGAGCTAAAATTTCAAAGCTAGTATGGTAATGAACCGGGATATTGCCTTTTCTGTTTAATGAAGTTTTAGTTGTTTATAGTTTTTGGCGTTTCATTCAAGAGTGATTAATGTTAGTTTTCATTATTGATTGACCATCTAAGCACAAGTTAAACTATAGTCTAAAAAGATTTAGTTTAATGGAAATGACTTGAATGATACATGAGTATTGGAATCATATAAATCTAGATACTTTGTGAGTAGTGTATACATATGTGCTCACCTTGTAAATCCATTGGATGAAACTTAAAGAATGAGACTTTAATATGAAATTAAGTTTAGACATAAGTTAATTAACACTGGAATTGATAACTGCAAGGATGATAGTCCATTGTATTTTTTTAGTGAAGGTTAATGCTATAGGGAAGCTATAGCAACTAGAATAGAGTTAATTAGAGAAAGTAATTGATAGAGGATTTTACTATATTAGCCCTCATCACCATTGAATATCTCATTAATATTGACGTAACTTCATACCGTACTAGTGTCGTTTTAAACCATTTTAATCAGTATTATTATTTTTATTTAAGTCTTGAACCAATTGAACTTTAACCATTATTACTGCTCTGTTTTCTAATTAAATTTAGTTTGGTCTATAATATTTCTTATTTTATATTAGTCTCTGTGAAAATCGACACTCACTTATCACTTTATTTCTTATTAACGATACGTGCACTCGCGTATACACATCACACAACACGCTTATGCACTCAAACAGATAGTTTAGACCTTAAGTCACACCGTTGTAATTTTTCGTTGCCACAGATGCACCTAGAGTGATAGTTCATATTTGAGTCACCCCATGTGGTAATTTTGTCGTTACCTTGGATGCACTCGGAGATATAGTTGAGACCTTAAGTCCCACACGTGGAAATTTTTTTGTAGCACATATGCACTTAGAGTGAAAGCTCAGACTTAAGTAAACCCTTGTGGTAATTTTGCCGGTACCATAGAGGTATCCAAAGAGATAGTTTAGACCTTAAATAACACACGTGGTAATTTTTTGTTAGCACATATTTACCCATAGTGATAGTTCAAACCTGAGTCACCCCTCGTGGTAATTTGTTGTTACCTCGGGTGCACTTAGAGAGATAGTTTGGACCTTAAACCACACTATGGTAGTTTGTCATTACAACAAATGCACACAAGTGGTACTTCATACCTGAGTTACTCATCGTGGTAATTTTGTCGTTGTCTTAGGTGCACTCAGAGAGAGTTTAGTCCTTAAGTCACACATGTGGTAATTTGTCGTTACCACATATGCACCTTGAACGATAGTTTAGACCTGAGTTACACCCGTTATAAGTTGTCGTTACTACAAAGGCAATTAGAGTGATAGTTAGACCATAAGTCACACTCGTGGTAATTTTTTGTTACCACGGATGCGCCCAGAGTAATAGGTCAAACATGACTACTTATAATAGGTACGCTTGGTGATAATTTTGTCAAGAGAGAAGTTTCACAAGTTGGATTACATTTATGAATAAACATGATTTCATTGCATGGGTGTATCTTCAGAGTAATTAGTTATAACTCTAGTTGTCCTATACTTTTTTATTATAGGTGGGTGAACTAGTTATGGAATATCTAGTTTCCTTCACACCCATGCCTAAAAAAACGCTTAAATGAAACAAAATAAATAAATGAAGCATGGCCAACTGTCCTTACTCTCATGGGTAGTATTCTATCTCGTGCAAACGAAATTTCTTTGATGCGAGATTGGGTTAATGATGTCGTCCTCGTGCACAGTCATGCCTGGTATGCTCTCTTCCCTTTTGGTAATATAACACGAGTAACCATCTGTGTCCCTGCTTTTATAACTTTTTTATCTACGTTCTTCTCCCATCTTCGTAAGGCAATTGATGTTTTCTTTCTTGGTGTAGCCATTCATGCTACCACTAAATTGTTAACCACTACTGCCTTAGTTAGACGTGCTTCTATCTCATCAAATGGCTCTTTGGTAGCTGCTACCGTAACGATTCTTCCCTTCTAGAATGTCTCCAAGCATTGATGTAATATTAAAGGGATACAATCATGACGGTGAATCCATGCTCTTCCGAAGAGTATATGGTAGACGGTCTATGTCTCTATTACATGGAAGCAATTTGTAGTCTTCATTGGCCCACTTGGGAGTTTTATGTTGACATGCCCCAACGTTCTTATTGCACTGATGAAAAACCTGTAATCATTATAGAATGTCACACTAGTCTCTTTTCCAGAATGTCTGCTACCTTGATCATAGTGATGGACATAACATTGACTCCTAACCCATTGTCTACCAACGCTCTCCTCACTTGCACACCATTTACCATAGCTTCAACATGTAAAGGATGATTGTGCTTGGTTCTTTTGACTAGTCGAACAATGTTAGTGAATGTGATCGCGCTTTCCCCGTTTTGTCCTATTTTACCCAACGATGGCTATGCAAAGTAATAATGTACTCTCCTTGTGCTTTGTTCAGAATTATTTACGAGCACTTATGGAACATGTCGCCTTAATGCGTCATCAAACTCAGTAGTGTCAAAGAAATTTGTAAGTTGTGTGTTTAGCAAGGATTTCATGAACTTGGCATTTCCCTTAGGCTGATCTCCTTCACTGTCCTCTTCCTACACTAGCGTGTAAAATAGGAGGTTGGGGCGCCACCGTGAGCACTAATCATGTTGACGTTTGCATGTTGGGAAAAGGTCGCTCCTCAACAGGAGCCACATCATTTGGTATGATTTCTCATTTTTTCAAACTTTCATAAAAAATTCTACTTTTGGGTACTGCACTCATTGGTTGAGTGATTCACGGTTTGATGGCAACATAGTAGTGAGGCGCCTGCCTTTCCTCCAGTTTAGGAAATGTCTCCACCTAGGAAAGTCTAACCTCTTTATCTTTAATCTAAACGTCATGGAAAGCTTCAACTTTATCTATGCGACAGGGGAATGGTGGTGGTGCATCCCTAATATCCCTGATTTTGTTCAGTCCTTACCCATCTGTCTTCCCATTGCAACTTGTGATGTGTAACGCATTGAAGGTTTTCGTGCACGTTTACTGTGCTCGTTCTAATGGGTCTGCTTGAATCTAGTCACAGAGGTACTTGTACGCTACGTTGCCACTTGAAGACATGCAGATGTACTTATAAGTAAAATCTTTAAGTGCACCCTATATTCGTTGACCATTCGATCAATGCAATTTCACCAATCCCTCTTCTTTGTAATCATCCACACAGTTCATTGTTTTATCTTTGAATCGTTGCATAGAGGCCACCAGTTCCTCATTTGATCCTTGTGACCCCCCCCCCATTATAGGATGCTCACTTTTTCTCCTGACACAAAGAACTTGGCGTAGAAGATGGAAGTCATTTGTGCCGATGTTAGAACAAACCTTGGTGTTAAGTTGACATACCATGTGTGCCATGTAGAATAGATTGATTTAGAGAACTCCTTTAAACGCATAAAGTTGTCATAGTCAGATGGTTCTTGATCATATATGAAGCGTGTTTTATTTCCACAACCAACTTTCTGATTGTACTTTTCGAATTTGGAAGTAGAACCATTTGACAATCATGTTGAAAAGTCAAGGACAACACTTGAGAGTAGTACATAAAAGTGAGAAATGTTCCGTCATAGCGAGTCAAACTCATAGCGGTCAATCATCATGTACAAACCTCCTCGACCTTCCGGCTGTAACACCAAATAAACACTTTTTATTAACTCATAATATAACTTACAACATACATTAAACGCTCTCACCCACACAAACAGGATCATGCTTTCAGAGTTGGGTTGGCTTATATGGTAACGTTGGCTGTCATGACTTTTAATGTGGGTGTGTTTTTGGCTGCTGTTGGTGGGCATAGTGTTGGGTTCTTGGTCTTTGGCAGCAGACTTGTTAAGAAATCAAATGATTCTAAAACCTCTGATCTTCCTCCTTTGAGTTGTTGAATTTGTTGTTTTCTTTTAACTATCTTTTGGATAATAATTAATTAAGTCAATCAGATGCAGTGACAATATTGGTTGTCTTCGAGATTTGATAGATTCTTTTAGAAGAGTATTTTAATAGTTGAGGAAATTTTTTGCCAATTAAAAAGAAGAAAAACATGTAGAAAATGGATGGTAGTTGTCAAAACTGATATGACTAAGGCCTTTTAACTGACATTTCTTTAAGTACGATGCTTAGAAAAATGGGGTTTGATAATAAAATTATTTCATGGATTTTGTGTTGCGTTACAACCGTTAGATATAAGATTTAGATCAATTGTGAACCTAAAATAGACATCATCCTTAGAAGAGGTTGATGCAAGAAGATCTTTCATCTCTTTTTCTATTCATTTTGATGGCTGAATGTTTAACTAAATGTATTGAAAGTTTTGTTCAAAATAGTGATATTGAAGCTATTATGTTTAAAAGAAGTAGTCCTCCTATTTTTCATTAATTCTTTGCAGATAATAGTTTATTCATTACTTCTTCAGAAGTTTATGTGTGAAATTGAATGAATGTATATCTAGATGTTGTAATGTCAATGGACAAAATGTGAATTTAGATAAGAGTAGCTTATGATTTAGTAGAAATGTTAGTATTAATTTTAAATGTATTGTGAGTAATATCTTTCAGATCTCCCTGTCTGTTTCAAGTAATTCTTATTTAGGTCTTCCAACTGAACGAGGATATTCAAAATCTGTTAATTAGGCCTCCTTCAAGAAAAAATGGATAATAGAACTGCTATGTGGAAATCAAACCTACCACCCTAAGATGGTAATGAAATCTAACTAAAATCAGTAGCACACGCCTTTCGTGGTTACGTGATGAGTACATTTAAAGACATGTTTCAATAGACAAAGGTAATGCAATCAAAGATAAACACTTTTTATTTTTTTCAATCATACATTTATTAAAAAAAATATGAAGTGGGACCCACTCGAAATCAGATTACTGATTTTGGTGGAAGTCTTTCCATCCAAAATAGAGGGAAAAGGCTTTCCCTTTGGTGATTTTTTTAGAGCCATCATAATTATTTTTTTGTCAAATTACATTACAATTTCTAAAAAGAATGGAGAATGAGAAATATGACTCGAACTAGGACTATAGGTGTTCACGGTTGAGTTGGTTGATTTTTTAACGAAAGGTTGAACCGAATCAAAATTTCAGTTCGAAAATAAAATCAAACCGACCACTAATTTCAATTTGATTATTCAGTTTGGTATTATTAGTTAAAAATAATTTTTTAAATGATATTATTAAAAAAAATACTATAAAATTAAAATTTTTGAATTTGACATGAAATTATATTTAAAAAAATTAAATTTAATGTTTCCGTTGGATTGAATTCGAAAAATCACTCAAATCCCTATCCAACCACGATTACCTACCTACTACTATTTTCCTCCTCTACCCTTCTTCAACCCGAGAAACCCTCATTCGTCCATCTTCTTCGCTCCTCCATCTTTGTCGTTCCTTCATTCTTTTGCCCGAGATTTGGGTATTTTGTTTCAAATATGTGATTTTTTGGGCTGATTTATGGATTTCATGGGGCTGATTTCTTGTCGTCCATCTTCTTCGTTCCTCCATCGTTCCTTCATTTTTTCCTAAGATTTGGGTATTTTGTTTCAAATATGTGATTTTTTGGGCTGATTTATTGATCACTTGGAGCTGATTTTCTGCTTTTTAAAGCTGATTTTTTTATCATATTTTTTCTGTGCAGAGAAAAACTAATAATCATTCCTTTGTAGTTTTGATTTCCTGTTAGTCCATCTTCTTCGTTCATTCATATTCGTTTTCTGATTTACTTTTTCTTCTTCTTTTACCCAATTTCTCTTTGAAATATTTGCTACTCTATGATTTCTATGTATTTGTTATTTCTCCTTTCACCCAATTTCTCCTATCAACCAATTTTTTATTTTATGTATTTTGTTTTTAAATGAGGAACCTTAAGTTGAATTTTGATTTCTTATTTCACCCAATTTGAAATATTAATTATATATTGACGTTTATTGAGAGTGTTTTAGAGTTATGTTTTATGTTTTATGAAATGTGCATTACTTTGTTTAGGAATACACTATCAAATAAATTAATTAAAACTATTCATCGATTAATTATAAATTTTTAATTATACAAGTTTCTTTCCAAGTTAGTAAACACAACAATGAAGGTTGACAAAAAAAATACATCGATGAAAAAGTAAACTCTTTTCCATTTCTGTTTACCTATCGTCAGTAAACAAATTAATGAGAAGGACTCATTGCTTACTACCATTTCTATCATTTACCTTTATCTTTATTATTTTTAAGTCTTTCTGTACATTTCCAAGTTAGTAAATATGTCCTAAATTTTCAAAAAAAAATGTCATAATTTTCAAGTTGTAATTATGAAATTTTGGTGGTGAGAAAGGGAGGATCAAATAATTAGATGGGCTCTAATGATAAATTTAGTTGTAGGAAAGAAATTGGGCATCTAGGTATTAGAGACTTATAAGATTATAATGCTGCATTGCTAACCAAACGGGATTGGTTTATCCTTATGAATCCTAATACTCGTTGTTCTAAATTATTGAAGAGCCTTTACTTTCCAAATGGTGATTTTCTGAATGCTAGATTTGGTAGAAATAGCTCCTGGGCATGGAAAAACTTGTGGTTTGGTAAGGAGATTCTTAGGAAAAGGATTGGTTGGGCTATTGGAGATGGTAAATCAATAAAAGTTTGGGAAGATTATTGATTGCCAAATGAGAGACAACTTAATTTGTTTAGGGATGAAAGTATTCATTTAGTAGCTGATTTAATTTCTCCTTCTGTTTCATGCTGGAATTCAAGTAAGATTAATAGTTTGTTCTCTCCCTGTATTGCTAAAGAAAATTCTTGCTATTCCTCTTTCTTCACAAAACTGTAGGGATAGAATAATCTGGCTATGGAGTGAGGACGTTTTGTTCTCTGTTAAATCATGTTATCATGTAATTCATGAAGAGAAATGAAGTGATAGGAGTATTGGACCCTCACTATGGTTCAACTCTCTAATTATTTTTGGAAGATTCTTTGGAAAACTACGATTCCCACAAAAAATCAAATTCTTCTTTTTGAAATCTGTTCAGAATTATCGTCCAGTTAGAAAGGTTATTTTTAGGAGAAATTTTGCCAGATGAATCTTGTCATGTTTGTTTTAGTGCTTCTGAATATGTATACCATACCTTAGTTGGTTGTAAATGGCGTTGTCTAGCCTCACGTGAATCTTCTTTACAGCTTAGAATGCAGCCTTCAGACCAAGACTTTGGTCTTTGGGCACAACAGAGAAATACTGATCCATTGAAGTATCCAGATGGAGCTATGGATAAAGTCAGTCTGCTTTGTTTTATTTGCTGGCCTGTTTGGAAATGCATAAATAAATTATCTTTGAAAGGAAGATGGTAGATCCAATGTGGCTGTTAGAATAACTAGTAAATCATGCCACGATTTCTTAGCAGCGCTAATATGAATATGCCTACGAGCTTTTCTGTTTCTAGTGATATGACAGGTAGAGTTGGTTGGCAAAACCAGATGAGGGTAGCATTAAAATAAATTTTGATACCTCCTTTAATTCTTTGAATGGTCATTGTGCAGTGGATCTACTAGCTAGAAGTTCTTATGGCAAAGTGCTGGAGGTTTTTGGGAAGAAGTTGCTGGCTATTAATGTTGCTCACGGAGAGTTGATTTTTATTTCTAAAGCTTTAAAGCTATCATGTATTCTAAAGAACTGGCGATCTGTTACAGTAGAATTTGATGCAGCAGAAACAATCAATTGGCAGAGGGAAACATTGCACGGATTGAAAATTATGCAATCTGGTTTCTGATTTAAAATTACTTATAAACCAATCTAGTAGCTCTATTGTATGGGCTAGAAGGGATTCTAACTCTGTTGTTGATAATATACTGAAGTATAGTCTTAAGTCATAAGGAAGAACTTAATAAAAGAGGAAGGAGAAACCTCCTTAAACATTGTACTCATTTTCTGTCTAATTTCTAATAATAGTATATCTTTTTTTGATAAAAAAATTTAGGGGTGAAGAACAAAATAATCGAACCGTGAGTTTCGGTTTGGTTAGTGGGTTAAAATCAAACCGAATCAAAACATTTTGTTCGGCTATATATCAAACCGAACCGTGAATGTC
Source organism: Datisca glomerata (assembly GCA_003255025.1). NCBI lineage: Eukaryota > Viridiplantae > Streptophyta > Magnoliopsida > Cucurbitales > Datiscaceae > Datisca > Datisca glomerata. The sequence goes on from QANY01002751.1 coordinate 200,048, forward strand.
AAAATAATCAAATCGTGAGTTACGGTTCGGTTTTTGCCGGCATTATTAATTAAAAATAATTTTAAAAATAATTTCTAAATGTTATTATTGAAAAAAATTATATAAAATCAAAGTTTTATATCGGTTCGGTTGGATATGAAAAATATATATATAAAATAATATGAATTTAATGATTCAGTTCAAAAACTGAACATTTTCTACACTGAACCGAATCTCAGGATCATAAAGAACCGATCACTTTCGGTTCGGTTTGATTTTGAACACCTCTAAAAAAATCAATTAAAATATATAATCAATCAAATTTGTCGTTTATAAAATATTGGGGGTGTATCTAATCCAATATAATCCAAAACACAATAATCCAAATTTAAAATCCAAACTGTGAATGCAAATCTTATATCTCAAATTTACTCAAATTTTATTTGATTTTTTTTTTATTCTAAACAGACCAATTGAACATGTTATTACCAATATAGGAGTAGCTTACTTCACAGTCCTTGTAGGGTACAGAGATATATCTAGCATTAGTCACCCTACATAATGTAGGATGTGTTTGTTAATGAAATAATATTTTGGTATATAATTATGTCATATATATATATTTTTTAAAAATTTAACACATATGTAAAAATATTTTTTTGTCATTTTTTAGTCAAAGGTAAAAATTGTATTAACCAAAAAGAAAAAGACTAGAACAAGGTGTATATCCCAGGACCATAAACACAAACGAAATTCACAAAAGAAAAAAACTAATTATATCCGATGAGAAGCAATAAGGTCTCTAAAATTAAGATTTCTCTTTTTATCAAGATAGATGAGCCTTTCTTTAACCATAAAGTAAATCTTCCTAGAAATAAAGTAATAACCTAGGATCTTTCCAACAAAAATCCTCTTATTTTTTTCTATCCAAAGACAATAAACAAAAACAGAAAATACAAGCTTAGAACTTATATTAGCATAATTCTTGCTACTGCCTAAAGAAGAAAGCCAATGAGTGAAATGTATCCAATCAAAAGAAGAAATATCAGTGTCGCATCTCCTCATAATAGGATGAAGAACTTGCTTCACAAACATACATTCAAAGAAGATGTGTCTAACAGTTTCTGAATAATCCATGCAATAAATACAACCTCTATCAACATTAGGCATTCAGCGAGAAACACGCTCTTTGGTACTAAGCTTATCATGTATAGCAAGCTAAAGAATAAAAGAATATTTTAAGAAACACTAAAAATGTATTTTTTGTAAAAGTGTTTTCCACGTAAAAAATGTGTTTCAAATAATTACATTTGTTAAGTACATGTGATTTGAAGTAACATTTCTTAATGCCTTAAAAGTATCTATAGACGAAATGCTCTCAAGCTCACTCGTAATGTAAGTGATCCAACGGTACTAAAACTCATACTGAGTCGCCTGACACCTTACCAAAATTTATAAATTACATCCAGAAGTGGCAAGCGGGCCGGTTTAGCCCGCGAAATTGGGTGAACTAGCTTGTTAAAGCACAGACCCGCCTAACCCGTGTATGAACAGTACATGGTCAGTTCAGGCCCGCGGGTCAAGCCGAGCTCTTACGGGCCTCACATTTCAAGCCTAGAGCCCGGCGCAGCTCGTGGTATTCTCCCTTTATCTAAAAGTTTAGAAAATTATGCGTGTATATCCAGAAGTGGCGAGCGGGCTGGTTCAGCCCGCGAAACCGGCTGAACCAGCCTGTTAATACACAGACCCGCCTAACCCGTGTATGAATAGTACCGGGTCAATTTAGGCCCGCGGGTTAAGTCGAGCCCTCACGGGCCTCACATTTCAAGCCCAGAGCCCGACGCGGCCCATGATATTCTCCCTTTATCTAAAAATTTAGGAAATTATGCATGTATTAAACCTTAAACCCTTGTCCTCTCCCTTACCAACCACACTCCTTACCAATAAACTAAGATAACTCTTTTGTTGAAATATTGTGTATCTTAAATAATATATTTTTGATATAGATGTATTTAACTAAATGTAAATTAAAAAAACATTATTTCTCAACAATGAATAAAATTTATAATGAAAAACATTATTTCTACTCCTCATAGATAAAACTTTATAAATTTTTTGAAACAAAATATGAAATTAAAGAAAATGATGAGTTAGATATCGAATTATTTCCTTTTATGAGGTTTCCCCAATGAAGTTTTTTCCAGTAAATGTTTTAACGAGGCTAGCTCGGGGGG
>QANY01002751.1:202275-257884 GCA_003255025.1 Datisca glomerata
GGGGGGGGGGGGGGGGGGGGGGGGTAATTTTTAAGATTGTTGTAAGTGATTGATAAATAGGTAGATGTCAACCTAGATGATGATGTGCCTAATTTATAGTGATACATCTCTCAAATTCAATAAATAAAAAATAATAAATTTATGATACTTAGAGTTTTCATGATTATTATAACTTTTTATTTAAATTAATATTTTATTGAGATGGATTTAATTTATAATGATGTACCTATTTAATTCAATGAATAAAATAATTATTTTACTTAGTATGACAAGTTTTTCCATAGAGATTTTAAATTAAGAAAGAAAAATAATTAAAACTAAAGTAAATTAACTTCAATATAATTTAGCGGTAGTCCATACACTTCATCTATTCCCCGTCAAGTTTCAACTCTCCACATCTATAATTTTAGAATTAAATCACATTAAATGGAGGGAAAACATGCCGGTTCGATTATTTAATCGGGATCGGCCCATGAACCAGCCCGGCTCTAACCGTCACAGGCCCGACCGTGAGTACACGAGCCAATTCAACGATTCATCCCGGACCACCTTAAAAATCCAGCGGCTCAGTCCAGAACCTGCCCGTAGACCACCTGAAAAAACCCGAGATCAGCCGTACACCGCTAGGCCCGAGCATTACCGGGCTGGGTCGACCCGTTTACCATCTCTAATTACATCCTTTAAAATGCTCATTGTACTGTCTCATCATAGTTACACCTATTGACATTGTAAATGTGCTAAAATCTGCTTCACAGTTTCATACCATATAAATCTTCAAACAAATGTCACATTCTATTTTCCTTAAAGAGAACTGTCAATTCTGTTTTTCTCAAAAAAAATATCATCCCCTAATTTTTAAAATAAAAAAAAAGAAAAAAAATTAATTTCTATCTTGTAGTACATGTTACTACTCCCAAGGTACTACCAGACTCATTAAACACATCAATACCCGCCTTTATAGCTCAAATCAAATTTCATAAACACCCCATTTTATTTTAGAGAGAGATCCATGGATGGGATGGACGATGGTCATCATACGCATGGCATGGGCAACATGGCTCCCCCACCCCTATCTTCCATGAACGGCACATCTGGCATGCATGGGATGCACCACAAGATGATGATGATGCATATGACTTTCTTTTGGGGAAAGAATGCAGAGATATTGTTCGACAAATGGCCTGGCAGAAGCAGTAGCATGTACGCTTTGGCTTTGCTCTTCGTTTTCCTGCTTTCTTTTCTGGTTGAGTGGCTTTCCAATTGCCATTTAATCAAACCGGGTTCGACCCATGTCGTGGCTGGTCTGGTCCAGACGGGGTTGCATGCTTTCAGAGTTGGGTTGGCTTATATGCTAATGTTGGCTGTCATGTCGTTTAATGTGGGTGTGTTTTTGGCAGCTGTTGGTGGGCATTGTGTTGGGTTCTTGGTCTTTGGCAGCAGATTTTTTAAGAAATCAAATGATTCTAAAACCTCTGATCTTCCACCTTTGAGTTGTTGAATTTGTTGTTGTCTTTTAATTATCTTTTGAAGAATAATTAATTAAGTCAATAAAATGCAGTAAAAATATTGGTTGCCTTCGTGATTTAGTAGATTTTTTTTTGCTTTTTTTTGTGATGCTTTGAACAGGACATTCTACGACATATTCCATCTACGGTATAAGGCATGTACTTCTTGTAGATATGTACTTACATTATGCATGTCACAAGCAATGATTCAAGGCCCAAAAGAATTTCGGAAATCACCTGAGCCGGTTCTGGAAAACTCTGTGTACACGAGTTAGAGGTGGTTTAAGATATTTATAATTAAGTTACTACACAAATTAAATTATATGTGCCTGAAACGGACAAACCGAAATACGGAACTAGGAAAGATGAAATTGCAACTAATTCCTTGGGGAGTTTGCGTTCAAGACATGCAATTCCTTTATGTTTTACCTCAATGGGAGGGCTCAACACATGTTGGTACTTAGAGATGCGTTAAGTAAACGTACCACCGAATAGTAATATAATTAGGGTTTTTTTTGTTAAACTGGTTCTCTAGAGTAACTATTTTACAAAAATATATCTTAATACTAATTTTTGCTCATCTTAGCCCTGGGCCACCATCAATTCAAAATCGGTCTGTTAAGTTATCAAAAAGCCTCCTTCACGAATTTCAAACGACGGCTAAATAAAAAAAGTGATGATTATACTTTTTCATTACACGAAACTCTACCCTTCATTTCCCTCACTTGCACTTCCCTCATTTCTCTCTTATTGTTACTATCTCTCTCTCTCTCGAAGTCGTAGCATTTCTCTCTGCAAATCCTTAAGTCTTCGTCTCCCACAGCAAGGAAAAATAACAAAGTAAGTTTTTGGGTTTCTTAGACATTTTTTTCTGGATTTCTACACTTCTATTTTTTGTGGATGTCCGAATAATAACAAAGTTGTTTATTTGGGTTTCTAATATATTTTTTCTGAGTTTCTGAGTGTTTTTTTTTCTCCAGAGGTTTTTAGTGTTTTTTTAGATTTCTGAGGTTCTGATCTTGGTGAATGTCTGTTTTATGAGTTATATGAGGGTCGTGTAAGCCTCGTGTAGGCTACACGAGGACTACATGAGGGTCGTGTAAGCCTCGTGTAGGCTACACGAGGACTACATGAGGGTCGTGTAAGTCTCGTGTAGGCTGTACAAGGCCTACACGAGATTCGTGTAAATCTAGTGTACACTACACGAGTACTATACGAGGGTCGTGTAAGTCTTGTGTAGGCTACACGAGGGTCATGTAAGCCTAGTGTACGCTACATGAGGACTACACGAGGATCGTGTATGCTTCGTGTAGACTACATGAGTACACGAGGACTACACGATCAACATGTACATTTATGATCTTATGCTTGCCTTAATATTCTACAGGTTATGGCTTCGTCAGAGATGCAACTAAGATACATCCATGACGTTAATAGTATTCCAAAAGCAAGGGTCAATGAAAAGTACGATACCCACTGCATAGAGGTTATCAAGACCAAGCTGACAACTACTTAACTCTCCCTATTTTAGGGAGACATGCTTTGGTCATCTCCTTGATCTCCCATCCTTGAAGTTTTCAACAACTGTGTGCCACCAGGTGCTGCTAGGGAGGCCGAATATGTGGATGTCACTCAATCTGAGGAGGAAATCCATTTTCTTATCAATGAGGAGCCATTCTGTTTCTCCAAGAATGTATTATCTTTGATTACCGGACTAAAGTTCGGTGAAGCCCGGGATGAGAAGAAGACCCGTGGCCCTAATAGACTCTCTGATCTGTACTTTCTCAAAGTCCAATCAATAACCATGGCTGAGCTGGAGGAGAAGTTCAAGAGCTCTGAATATAAGTCAGATTCTGATGTGGTCATGATGGCTCTGATTTATTTACTAGAGCATTTTGTGTTTAGGAAGGAGAACCGTACCCTAATTGAGAAGAGATGGTTGGTTTTGGTTGACAACCTTGATGCGTTCAACAAATATATGTGGGGAGACCTCTCGTTCTCCAAAACAATGAAATCATTATTAGCTGTGAAGAATACAAATTATGTTTTGGTGATTTTAAAGATCAAGAAAAAAAACAAAAAAAAAACATAAAAAAATCCCCCGCTACTGTTCATGGTTATTCACTCAATGGATGTCCAATTTCCTTACAGGTACAATTTATTTAATTCTATGTAGTGATATATTGAATTATTTATATGTTGAATACTGAATTACTCTCTTTTATTTAAATAGACATGGGTATTTGAAACTATCCCATTGATGGGTAGTTTGTATGGTAACCAGGTTTCGACCAAGGTGCCAAGGATTCTCAAGTGGTGTCCAACCACGGTAGTACTGGCTGGGAATCTACAAAAAGAAATCTTTTCGAAGGAGGCGGTATGTTGGTGAATTATGTTGACAAGTTAAGTTATATATTAATTTCTCATATACTAATTTATATTTCTTGCATTTTTAGTCGACAGTTCTTTCCTTGGCCTCTACTGAGGAGGAAGAAGAAAAAAGCTTCTGGAGATCAGTAGTTGGAGAGGAGGTATGTTCAAAATCATCTTCTTCTTCGTGCACACAGACCTCATGTAGTCATCGTGTAGACTATACGATGGTTACACTGACTTCGTGTACTCATCGTGTAGTTTACATGATGGTTACACTAATCTTCTGTATTCATCGTGTAGTTTACATGATGGTTACACTGATCTCGTCTAGTCATTGTGTAGTATACACGATTGTTACACGATTACTACACGTGGTCAGTGTAACTGATCTTGTAGTCTACACGATGGTTACACGAGGTCTGTGTAAGCATTACATAGTCTACACGATGTTCGTATAACCGATCTATAGTCACCCTTTTTTCTGTCTCCTTAATCTTAGTATTACAAGTTTTTTTAGTCGACACCTTCTCAGTCACCGTTTCCAGTAGAAGATGAGGCTAATGAGGAGGATTAGGCAATTGAAAAGGAAGAGGAGAAGAAGGAGGAAGAGGTCCGAAGAGGCCATTGAAAAAATAGATGAGAAGAAGGTTGTGTCCAAGAAGTTTAGTGGACATGAAGATTGTGTGAGGAAATGTCTGACTGAAATGGACCAAAAGATCATTTCAATGGACAAGAAGATTTTATCCATGCAATCAGACATTTCTTTTGCAATTTCCCAACATGTAGTAACCCAACCGTGTACCTAATTTTGATCTATAATTACGTCGTACAGGAACGGGAAAGTAGACGTTGGATTTTGCACCGTTGAACTTACCTAGTTAAAAAAACTAGTCTTTTAACCTTATCAATGGCTAGAGTCAGATGTAAGAAGTTATTTGTAATCTCTTTTAATGTGGAATTTAAAATAATTATAAATATCTTCATGGGCCTCGTGTAGAGTTTGTGTTGTCATTATGACCATTTTTATTGACGTTGAGGACTTTAATTTTTCCCGTGACATTATAGGAGAACCTGTCTGGCCGAATTGTAGAATTTAAGCAAGATCCCGCGGGCTGAGACATTGACGTTGATGATCAGCTCCAGTACTTGGTCGTCGGCTTGCAGACGAATTTTGGAAGGAACTGGGAACAGTTGGATAAGGTTATATTTCCAATGGATGTGGACCGCAGTCATTGGATTGCAGTTGAGCTTGATTTATTTGGCCAGTGTATTCGTATTTATAACTTCATGAACACGCCATATCAATGCTCCTTGTATAAATGAAATAATGAAACCTTTCATGAAGATTGTCCCTCAGCTTCTTCAAATGATAAACATATATGAGAGAAGACAGGAGGTAATCCCAAAGATGAGTGGAAATATGAGATCATGAAGTGTCCACAACAAAAAATGGGTAAGTGAAATATATATTTTTGAAAGTCCATTTAAAATTTCATACATATTTATGTTTTTGCATTCCATGTGTTTTGTAGGTTTGATTGTGAGATATCACCTTTAAGTTTGTCGAAGCCCTCGCATATGAGAAGAACCTCCAAGAAATAACTCAATAACAAATGCCAGAATATCGAAAACGAAATGCAATTGAATTTTTTGTACGTGGCGATGTTAAACCAAAGTAATTTTGATATATTTTATTGATTTTTATTTTAGTTTTAAATAATTTTGATATATTTTATACCATCAATTTGTGAATTATTTACTATATGTTTAGCGCAAGCATCATGTAGCCTACAGGATGACTTCACGGGCATCGTGTAGGCTTAGTGTAAACTACACGATGACTTCATGGGCATCGTGTGGTTATCGTGTAGACTACAAAATGATTTCACGGGCATCGTGTAGACTACAAAATGATTTCACGGGCATCATGTAGGCATTGTGTAAACTACACGATGACTTCTCATGCATCGTCTAGACTTAATGTAAACTAGCGATAACTTCACGGGCATCGTGTAGGCTTAGTGTAGACTGAGAACTCAAATAAACTCACTTGTAATACTTTAACTTTTGTATTCCTCTTAGTTCTATGTTCAAATGAAATCACCAAGGCCTTTATATAGACTTTAAAACTAAAAAAAACTGAAAAATAATTAAATCTATCACCTCTTGGCCTTTCATCTACAAAAACTCTTTACCTTTTATGTTTCCTAACTCCTAAATTTAAAACCCACAAAAAAATGACATTTAATGTTTATTCAACAAAACTCCCCCATAAACTTAAATGCTTCTACCATTCGTCATGCCAATCATTTTCTTGCATTTGTCGAGAAGTACTTTCAGTAGCGGTTTTGTGAAGATATCCGCAACTTGATCCTCACTTGCCACATGCACCAACTCCACACTTCCTTCATTCACATGATCTCGGATAAAGTAAAAATGAACGTCAATGTGTTTGCTTCTTTCATGGTTCACTAGATTTTTTGCCAACTCAATTGCTGATTTGTTGTCAACTTGAATCACGGTTGCAGCTAGTTGCTTTAGCTCCATCTTGCTCAACAAATTTCTAATGTTGAATAAACATTAAATGTCATTTTTTAGTGGGTTTTAAATTTAGGAGTTAGGAAACAGAAAAAGTCAAGAGTTTTTGTAGATGAAAGGCCAAGTGGTGATATATTTAATTATTTTTCAGTTTTTTTTAGTTTTAGAGTCTATATAAAGGCCTTGGTGATTTCATTTGAACATAGAACTAAGAGGAATACAAAAGTTAAAGTATTACAAGTGAGTTTATTTGAGTTCTCAAATTGGTATCAGAGCTAATGATGAATGTGACGGGTCAAATGTCGCTACCACGACTAACGAAGGCGAACTACGAGAACTGGAGCATTCAAATGAAAGCTCTTCTTGGCTCGCAAGATGCATGGGAGGTGGTCGAAGAAGGGTTCCAAGAACCAACAAATACCACGGGATATACGACGGCTCAAAACAAGGCGTTGAAAGAGGCGCGAGCGAAGGATAAGACGGTATTATACATGTTGTTCCGAGCCGTTGATGAGTTGGGCTTTGAGAAGATTGTCGGTGCAACTACTTCAAAAGAAGTGTGGGACATTTTAGGAAAAGTGTTCAAAGGAGCCGACCGAGTCAAGCAAGTGCGACTCCAAACTCTTCGTGGCGAGTTGGAGAGCATGAAGATAAAGGAGTCAAAAAGTGTATCTAACTACATCACGTGTGTACAAGCCGTGGTGAACCAACTCATTCGTAATGGCGAAGCGTTAACCGATGCGCGAGTTGTGGAGAAGATTTTGAGATCATTAACCGAAAATTTTGAGAATGTTGTGTGCGTAATAGAAGAGTCAAAGGACCTTGCGACGCTCACAGTCGACGATCTTTCCGGTTTTCTCGAGGCACACGAACAACGTAAGAAGAAAAAAATGAGGAGACACTCGAGCAAGCACTTCAAACCAAGGCGTCAATCAAAGACGAAAAGATATTCTATTCTCAAAATTTCTAAGGTAGAGGGCGTGGCCGTGGAAGTCGTGAAAATGGTCGCGGTGGTCAAGGCAGCAGTCATGAGAGGTACTATAAGGAGAATGGACAGTCAAGCCAACCAAATTGGCGTGGAAGAGGACGCGGTCGAGGAAGAGGCGGCCGGTCGAACTATTCCAACATCGAGTGCTACAAGCGTTACAAGTATGGTCACTATGCGAAGGATTGCAACTCCGACAAATTTTATAATTATGGTAACATGGGGCATTTTGCAAAAGATTGTCGAGCCGATAAAAAGGTGGAAGAAACAACCAACCTAGTCTTGGAAGACGAAGCGAATGAAGGCCTTCTCTTAATGGCTCAAAATGAATTCAACATCAACAATGACACTCTGTGGTACCTCGACTCAGGGGCAATCAACCATATGTGCGATCACGAGTACCTATTCAAAGAGATGCAAAGATTGAAGATGGTCATGTGTCATTTGGAGATGCATCAAAGGTGGAGGTCAAAGGCTGAGGTACGGTTTGTTACTTACAAAAGGATGGCTTAATAGGGTCAATCCAAGATGTTTATTACGTACCAGACCTCAAGACCAACATTTTGAGTATGGGGCAACTCACGGAGAAAGGTTACTCGATACTTTTAAAAGACTGAGTACTACACTTGAAGGACACGCAAGGGCGTCTGGTTGCTCTAGTTGAGATGGGAAGAAATTGGATGCACAAACTGAATTTGAGAAGCGTGTGAGAAAAATGTTTGCGAGTCAACGTAGAAGACAAGGCGTCGCTGTGGCATCTCCGCTTTGGTCACCTACATCAAGGTGGTCTAAAAGAATTAGCGAAGAAGAACATGGTGCACGGGCAGCCGGACATGGACTATGAGGGAAAATTTTATGAAGAATGTGTGCTTGGCAAGCAAACGAGAACCTCGTTTCAAAAGAAGGCAGAATATCGAGCTAAACATACTCTCGAGTTGATTCATACTGACATATGTGGACCAATCGCCCCTGAATCTTTCAGTGGTGAAAGGTACTTCATTACCTTTATCGATGATTTCTCACAGAAAACTTGGGTTTATTTTCTGAAAGAAAAATCCGAGGCATTCGAGGTGTTCAAAAAGTTCAAAGTGATGGTGGAGAAGGCAGCTGGTAGACACATCAAAGCCGTACGATCCGATAGAGGTGGCGAGTATACTTCAACGACTTTCATGGAATATTGCGAGGAGCAAGGCATAAGGAGATTTCTAACCGCCCCATACTCTCCTCAATAAAACGGTGTGGGCGAGAGGAAGAACCATACTATTCTCGACATGGTTCGATCAATGCTCAAGAGCAAGAAGCTGCCGAAAGCATTCTGGGTAGAAGCCGTGCAATGTTCCATCTATGTACAAAATCGATGTCCACATGTGAAGTTAGATGATCAAACACCACAAGAGGCATGGAGCGGACAAAAGCTGACAGTTTCTCATCTCAAAGTGTTCGGTAGTGTGGCTTATGCACATGTACTGGATCAATGAAGAATGAAGCTCGTAGAGAAAAGAAAAAGGTATATTTTATTGGGTATGATGAGAAGACAAAATGGTACAAGTTACTCGACCCGATAAGCAAGAAGGTGATGGTGAGTCGTGATGTGCGAGTAAATGAAGCAAGCGAGTGGGACTGGAACAATTCGACGGAGGTTATCATCGAAGTTGGAGAATCATCAGTCGTTGCGCCAACAAGTATACCAACAAACTCTGAAACTACCGGTGATGAAGATGAACCACGACAACCAAAAATGTGAAGTTTGCAAGATTTGTATGACTTGACAAATGAGGTACACCTTGTATGTCTTTTGGAAGATGCTGAAAATATCAGCTTTGAAGAGGCGATGCGAGACAAGAAGTGGCGAACTGCCATGAACGAGGAGATTAAGGCGATTGACGGCAACAATACATGGGAGCTAGCAGAATTGCTGAAAGGCTGTCAGCCTATTGGTGTGAAGTGGGTGTTCAAGAAAAAGATGAATGCTCAAGGCGAGATAGAACGGTACAAGGCGAGACTTGTTGCGAAGGGATGCAAGCAAAAGATAGGAATCGTATATGACGAGGTGTTTGCTCATATTGCAAGAATGGAGACAATCCGATTACTCATTTCACAAGCTGCTCAATTCAAATGGCCAATATTTTAAATGGATGTCAAGTCAGCATTCTTGAATGGTGTGCTCGAAGAAGATGTCTACATCGAACAACCACCCGGGTACATGAAAGTCGGAGAAGAGAAGAAGGTGCTAAAATTGAAGAAGGCGTTCTACGGGTTGAAGCAAGCACCGCGGCCATGGAATACACGTATCGATACATATTTCAAGGAGAACGGGTTCAAGCAATGTCCCTACGAGCATGCCCTTTATGCTAAGAAGAATGGAGGTAACATGTTATTCGTTGCTCTTTATGTCGATGACCTCATTTTTATGGGAAACAATGATGAGATGATAGAAGAGTTTAAGGGCATAATGACACGGGAATTTGAGATGTCAGATTTGGGTTTGATGAAATTTTTTCTTGGTTTGGAGGTTAGACAAGTAGAAACGGGTATTTTGGTATCACAGGAGACATATGCAAAAGAGATTTTGTAGAAGTACAAGATGGTAATATGCAACCCGGTATCAACACCAATGGAACCAGGTGCAAAACTTTCAAAGTTCGATGGAGGAGAACGTGTCGATGCGAGTAGATACCGGAGTTTGGTAGTAAGCCTTCGCTATCTCACATGCACAAGGCTGGATCTTTCATTAAGTGTCGGTATTATAAGTCGGTTCATGGAGGAGCCGGTTTATTCACATTGGAAGGCGGTGAAGCGAATCCTACGGTACGTCCAAGGAACGGTGTCACTCGGGTTGTTCTACTCGAAAGCAGAAGATTACAAATTGGTTGGTTACTCCGACAACGATTGGTGCGGAGACATAGACGATCGAAAAAGTACATCGGGATATGTGTTCTTTATGGGAGATACTGCATTTACTTGGCTTTCAAAGAAGCAACCGATCGTGACACTCTCGACGTGTGAAACTGAATATGTGGCAGCATCTTGGTGTGTATGTCATGCGATATGGCTTAGAAATTTGTTGAGCAAGATGGAGCTAAAGCAACTAGCTGCAACAGTGATTCAAGTTGACAACAAATCAGCAATTGAGTTGGCAAAGAATCCAGTGAACCATGAAAGAAGCAAACACATTAACGTTCGTTTTCACTTTATCCGGGATCATGTGAAGGAAGGAAGTGTGGAGTTGGTGCATGTGGCAAGTCAGGATCAAGTTGTGGATATCTTCACAAAACCGCTACCGAAAGTACTTCTCGACAAATACAAGAAAATGATTGGCATGACGGATGGTAGAAACATTTAAGTTTATGGGGGAGTTTTGTTGAATAAACATTAGACTACACGATGAATTCATAAGCATTATTAAACTTTATGACATTATTAAATAACAAACACGAGTATATTTCTATATTAATATTAATTTATGTCTACAAGGTCATTATTTATATTTAAGTAGCTTGCTCATCCTGTTGAGATAGAGGAATTGGATTTATGCACGTTTTTTGGTTGTGGCCAATTTGCCCACAACGTTTACACTTCCTTCTCACTAGTTCCTCACCTCTAGATGGAATTGTCTCTATACTAGGTCTGCCACTTTGCCGCCTCGTTATAGGTGGAAATACCACATTTTCATGAAACTTATGGCTGATGACCTAATCTTCTTGATCCCCGAAAAGATATATTGTTTCCGCATACACAATAATTAGAGCTTCATTTTTATAGAACCTCGAACACATACTGTATGTGGAAATATTACGCTGCCGACATGCAGCCAAAGCATGCATGCATGGAATTTGATCAAGATCAAATCCTCTGCATGTACAACTCTTTTTAAGATGCAAGTTGACATTGCTTGCCTACCCCCACTTGCAACACGAAACTCGTGGATGTCAGAAGGAAACAATGATAATGTACATGATGCAAGATTCTTCTTATTAAGCTCAGTTTCAACCCAATCGATCATCTGCTAGATGATTTGACAGGCAGTCGTCCGTCTTTCATAGAACCACCATTATAATATGTCACGGATATCTTCTATAAGGCATGTAATCGGAAGCTTTCTAGCATCCTTCAAAACCCCATTCAAACATTCTGCGATGTTTGTAGTCATTTTATTGTATCGCCTTCCATCAAAACGGGAACGTGCCCACCTCTCAACTCCCCCCACCGATACGTATTGAGAGATATATGAAAATGCATATGTAAAATGAGTCATCAGCCAATCGATCTCTGATTGACGATATACTTTTGCTGCTTTCAAAGACAATGCGACCACATCTTCCTTTTTATAAATTGATTTGATATGGCCCATATGAAAGATGCAAGCTCCATGATGCGCATTGGGAAAGACAACCTGTACATCATTTAGTATACTTGTATGCATGTCGGATATAAACACCAAGTCTTTCGGATCACCGATTACATCGTGAAGTGTACGGAAGAACCATTCCTATGAATCATTATTTTTTGAATCTGCAATTCCAAATGCAATGGGATATATGTGGTTGTTCCCATCATTTGTTGTTGCAACAAATAATACCCCTTGTATTTGAATTTTAAGGAGGTTGCATCAACAGCAATGACAGGCCGTATATAGTTGAAAAATTCATGAACATAGGGTTCAAGAGTCATAAAAAATATTTAAAATGATCCTGCTCATTGGTCTCTATGTGTGTTGTTGTCCCTGAAAATTATTTAATATTGTTGTATTAATCGACAGAATACTTAGTGTACGGGATGCATAACGAGGTCTGTGTAACAATCTTGTAGACTACACGATAACTACACGAGGTTGGTGTAACCATCTTGTAGACTACAAGATTCCTACACTAGGTTAGTGTAGGTATCGTGTAGACATTATGATGGAAAAATAGTGTAAATGATGACTACAAGAGGTCAGTGTACCCTTCATGAAGACTACACGATGAGTACACGTGGTCAGTGTACTCATCGTATAGTATACACGATGGATTCACGAGGGTCGTGTAGTACTCGTGTAGACATTTTAATGGTAAAATAAAAAATAAGTACCCGAATTGTTTTATTCTAACATGTGACGATACGTTGGGAGCATCCTATAGTTGTTTTTAGGAGACCCTCAAACTAATTTCAATGCATACTCTTTAGCCGTCCATGCCTTACGGTAGCTTATGTTGACACTGAAATCAAGCCGAACATCTTCAATTATGTCTTTTAGTCTATATATATGTCAGTCACCCGTATATTTGGAGCTTATAGAATGATCAATCAATGAATATGTAGCCTGATGGTGTTCATGTCTCAATATTTCAAATGTGCATGTATGTGTATTGATGAGCTTTGTAATTTTGAAGTATAGACAATTTTTCAATTTCATGGCTCGTAACCTCCATGGGCATGTCTTATCAACACATACAAGTATCAATATTGACTGTTTTGACTTGAAGATCTGAAACTCAAAATTTTTCCGGATGGCCATCATATGAGCAACCTTAAACAGCTCGGCTTTATCACTATACAAATCATCCATATTTATTGTGTCTGATACAAGATGATTCAAATTCGCCCATTGCTCACTAGACCCATGGTGTTGTTTATTCAACTGAGGTTGTGATTGCAATGGACAAGTGGTCTCGGGTTCAAGAGCAGTATTCAAGTCTGGAATTGTTGTATGATCATCTCCACAGATTGCATCATCATACGCCCTATGATCAAAATCATCTTCATCATCTCCATCTCCATCAACATCCTCATCCTCGAAAGCATCATAATTATCATGACCAAAAACGATAGATCCTTTCAAAATGATCAACACTTGAAAGCGAGGAATGCTTTCATGTAGAGGTTGTCGTGACATTTGTGTTTCAAAACTTAACTTTTATGAAACCTGTAGTTTCAGGAACCCGAGGTTCTTGTGACATTGTAGTTTGAGGAACCGAGCTTTGAGGTGGAAGTTTTTTTGGCTTGGTACTTATAAATAGTGGGCTTCTAAGTGATTCTGATCCATTCTCCTTAATAAAGAACTGTAAATCACTATCCTTTAAAATTTCAGCAGGAGGGTAGGGGACATGGCTTCTATAAAAAAATTTGATGGACATATCATACTTTGAGGGGTCTATTTGGAGTTCTTCATGCAATATACTCAATAGCTCGTGGTACGTGCAATTAGTAGATATCTCTAATAATTTGATATTCTCTCCACTAAAAGGTCATGTTGTTCCATTTTCACCCAATCTCCATCACGTAGTATACTTGAGGCTTTCACGAACATCTTGTAGTCATTATGTAGTGTACACGAGGCCTTCACGAGCATCGTGTAGACCACTTGTACTGTAATAAGTCTTACACGAGGAGTAGACGATGATCGTGTAGTACTCGTGTAGTGTAATAGATGTTACACGATGTTCGTGAATTGCTGAAGAAGTTCCTGATGCACTACACGATGATCGTGGTACACGAGGTCTACATGGAGCTCGTGTATCCTGAGTGTAGTCTACACGATAACTATACGAGGCACGTATACCTCGCGTGTAGTCTACATGATGACTACACAAGGCTCGTGTAGTACTCGTGCAAAGTACAAGATGACTACACGAGGCTGGTATAGTACTCGTGTAGACTTCGTTTAACACTATGTCATCATCTTGTAGTGATCATGTACAACAAATGAACTTCAAACAACATTCCAGAAAAAAAAAACTAATAAATACTCGCATAAGACTCATAAAAATGAAAAAACCATGAAAGGAGGAAGAAGACAAGTAAATATTACCAGAAAGAAGAAAACAAAACTTATATCTATTCCAGATAGAAAAACAAATAATCCTTTATTGTTGCAGGAAGAAGGAAGAAGACGAAGAAGAAAACGAAGAGGAAAACGAAGAAGAAAACAAAGAAGAAGTAGAAAAAATGAAAATGAAGAAGTAGAAATGGGGTGGGTAGGGAGGTTTTGAATTTAAAATGAGTAGACCATGGCATTTGATTGGATAGCTTGTAAGAAAGGCAATATGGGAAAAAATGAAAAATTGAAGGAAAAGTGGGCCCGGAGCCAAGGTAAGCAAAAATTAGTGATATGGTCTATTTCTGTAAAAACAGTTAGTTTAGGGGTTTAGTTTAACCAAAAAACCCATATAATTATTAATGAGTTCATTCTTGTAACATATATATTTAATGTCATGGTTCAAGTAGAAATATGATACTTAACACTTTTAGCTTATTATTACTTAGCTAATGCTACAGAATACACTAACTATTATTACTTAGCTAATGATTGGTAAGGTGGACATAAACCTATTATGCCCCTGAATTATTCAATTGGAAGCATGCAAGAGCTAGAAATGTTATAGAAAGGTGTTTTCAACTGCTAAAGATGTGTGGGACAATTCTTGGAAATATGTGTCTCTATGTTATTAAAACTCAACGTCCTATAATATATATTTGTTGCATGTTTCATATTTCGACTTGAACCATGACATAAAATATATATGGAAGCCTTTACCCAGATTGTCGCGACACCTTATACTGAGAGGCCTCCCCTTATACTTATAGAAATATCTCCCCCACCTCGTTAACCTCCTCCTCCCAGGCACATGAGGCAGGAGAGAGAGATAAGAATAGGAGAGGAAAAAACGTAAACCAACAGAACCTCGAAAAGGAAAGGAGATGGAGGCACTTGATGTCTAGGAATGGATCGGAGCTAGAGAAGTCAGGTTAGCTAGAGAAACAACGTGTAGACTGCCACAAAATAAACAAAATGTCCTTTGTTACCCCTTATGATGAGACCAAGAATCCGTTTGAGCACCTAGAGATGTTCAAGGTCTAGATGGGCTTGCACCACATCGCAAAGGTTATAATGTACAAAATGTTTCGCATGACTCTTAACGGATCTGCTATAAAATGGATTGGACATTTGAAACCTAATTACATACATTCTTTTGGATAGCTTTAAAATTTATTTGGGGGATAATTTTTTGGCGGTCGAGAATAGAGAAGGATAAAATCTCACTTGATGACAGTCAGGTAGAGGCATGGTGAAACCTTAAAAGAATATAAGCCATGCTTCAACCTAGAAACATTGCAGGTTGACAACTTAAGTGAGTACACCCTCATAAATGCCCTTCAATGTTTGATCACTCAATAAAGATGAGAGTACAAAAGTACATCAGTGATGAGGAAATAATCCATGCTAAACATAAGCATGAAAAATCAAATAATCACCACTCACATTAGAATGAAAAGATGTTCATGAAGACAAGAGAGTCTCCCACCCAACCCACCGATCCGAGCTTGACGACGAATGATGCGAACACCTCTTTTCCTACTAGGCGGGAAGGGAAAGCACTTATCTAAGCAGTAAATATGCAGACTATACTGCTTAATAGTAGAGAGGGAAGAATTTACAATGTAATCAAGGAAAAAAAAACTTTTGTAGCAGCCCAAGATAATAAAGACCCTTGATGAAAGGAAATACTCAATCATGTATTGTACCATCGTGATATTAGGAATACCATAAAGATTGTTTTGATCTCTGGGAGAAAATTGAATCCCTCATTCAATAGGGATACTTGAAGGAATTTGTAGCAAGCATGAAAAATTGAGGAGAGGATAGTCCTCCTAGACAAGAAAGAAGAGAAACCTATATAGCAGAAACCGAAGAAACCTCATAGCATTGTAAGAAACATTAACACGATTCTAGGAGGACTAAATGACCGTAACTCCAACTATAAAAGAAAGGCAGAAGCTCAGGAGACAGGACAATCCATCATTTTCAACATGTTATGTCAACCAAGCTCTAGAGCAAAAGAGCTCATCAAAGTTTTTACAAGAAGAAGCATACTGGGTACACCAACCTTACACCGGTGCATTAGTTATTCCCCATGATAGCCAACATCAAGGTGAAGAGAACTCTGGTCGAAGGTGGGAGCAACTAATTGAGCTATTATATATTTCTTCAGATGGCCCTAGACCATAAACAACTCCCTCCCTCCCTCCCTGACCCCACTGGTAGGATTTAGCGGACACTGGGTGGTGCTATAGGATGATTGAGTCACCGTTAACCCTGCGTGAGGCGCCCTAACTTGCAAGATAGATTACTGAATTCACGGGTGTGAGATGTTATGAGGTGTACAACGCAATCCTAGATTGACCAACAATACACAAATTCAAAGCAATACCTTCCACTTACCACCAAATTGATT
Source organism: Datisca glomerata (assembly GCA_003255025.1). NCBI lineage: Eukaryota > Viridiplantae > Streptophyta > Magnoliopsida > Cucurbitales > Datiscaceae > Datisca > Datisca glomerata. The sequence goes on from QANY01002751.1 coordinate 218,892, forward strand.
AAGTTCTCAACCCCTACTAGGGTTGGACTGATCATAGGAGACTAGAGGATGGCCATAGAGTGTTATGTGCCTGCTCTAAAAGGAAAGAAGGAGTGGATTATTCTGTAATAGATGTGTTGCCCAACGATCATCTTAGGGGAGAATTATTGGGCCACTATAGTGAGTAATCCTAGTTTCGGAAGACCTAGAGCGGTCGGTTAAGATCAGGTCGTTGCGCGTGTTAGAGAAGAAAAGAAGAGTATATAGTGTTCCTACACAATAACAAGGATGTTTTTGCATAGTCCCATGAGGATATGCCAGGGATTGGTGCATAAGTCATGGTTCATCGCTTAAATGTCAACCCATGGATGAATATGAAGTGTTACATGACTACTAGGGAAGAAAGAGTTGATTGTTGCGTAATAGATATGAAGCCTGAGGATAAACTTAGGGGAGAACCATGGAGCTACTAAATTCAGTAATCCTAGTTGCGAAAGACGTAGATCGATCAGTTCAGATCGGCTCGTTGCTCACTTTAGAGCAAAACGAAGAGGATACAATATTTCTGTGCAGTAACAATGATGGTTTTTCCTAGACCCACGAGGATATGCCATGGATTGATGCAACGTTCATGGTCCATCGCTTAAATATTGACTCAAAACTCAAGCCCATCAAGAAGAAGAGGAGGAGCTTCAACCAAACAAAGGACGAAGCCATTAATGAAGAGGTAGACTTAAAACTCAGGTCTCATGTTTTGAGACTTTAATTTTCCTCTTTCCTCATTTCAATTTATCATAGAAACTTTAAGTTATGTATATCTTATTTTCAGGACTTGAGATATATTTTTCACCTTGAATTTTATGGCAAACTTGCAAAGTATTCTTGCAGCACCCAGATCAAAGATGCCATCACACATCCTAAGTAAACCATGGAATGTGATCAAAGATTCTACATATCTTGTACTTGAGGCAAGGAAAAGGCCGTTGAAGAGAACGCTTTTGCAAACCATTCTTTACTGCTGGAGAAAGAGAGGAGAATCATGGAATTTTTTAGTGCAGAGTCAATCCTCCTCCTGATGATCAAGCAGGGTGATTTCCCCACGCCCTTTATCACTTTTTGCAGCCATATCAAAATGGTCTGGCATGAGTGGATAGACTACATCTTTTTAGTCCCCGATACATTGAAATTTGAAGAAAATGGGTATATACAAAGCATTGGAAGTGTTTTCACGACTCAATGTGAATTGTGACTCTTCTATAAAATAAACTTTGTTGTTACATTGGAGCATGCACACACACTCATCTTAACTTGGGGAGTTCACGCTAACACTAGAGGATGTGTACTTTTTGTTGTGTCTTCCTTTCTTTAACAATCATGATGTGACTGTGATTATACTCGACCCTGACATCAAACTCCTAGTGCAACTTTCCGATGATGGCTTTTCTAAATCTCACAAGAAATCTTTTACCGGAAAAGATAGTAAGAGATCAAACTTTTCAGGTTAGTTGCGCCATTACTTCAAAGATTCGATCCTTCCACCAAGAGAGGAGGAAATCCACGGGAATCATAATTAGGTTTATGCTTTGGGGACAAGAAATTGGAACTAGCATCATTCATTGCAATGTGGTTACCACGCTACATACTTCAAGGTAATTCTGATATTTGTTCCTCTCATAGTGTCTTGATATTAATAATATATTTTTTTATACGTATTAGGTGTGATTTGTTATCATACTACTATGTTTGTCGTGATCATCTAAGCCCGCCATATCACGGTCTTATGCATTTTTTTCAAACATCCATTTGTCTACTGTTATTTTAGGGAATCCTAATGAGATGATGAACTGACTCATGTTCATGATGGTTGCGCAGTTAGAAGTAGGTCCGAAACATTGCTTTGGCCCCTATATTATGGGCCAATCTTTATTATCTACTTGATCGTGTTCATCAGGACATGAGGCGGTGATTGAGACGTTATGATATTGCGACTTGTGTAGATAGTGTATTCCTGCTAGGAGCATTATCCAGGCGTGCGCCATCAAGGGTCGATATTTCAACCTATCTAGAGTTCGATCATCCACATCGAGCATGGTCATGAAATGGCGTAAGGACACCTAAAATGTTTAACTTTCCATTACACATTAATAGATTTGGGTACTTCAAACCTCACCCTAATCAGACCATTTTGGTTATGCACTGGGGGAATCATGGACTGCATTTAGTAGATTCATTTATTTGGGTAAAACGGGACGGTGGTGACTCTTCGACAAGATGAACAAAACATGATGGCTTTTCTGACGCCCTCCAGACTTCCAGTCATAATTGAATGTGAAGGAGAAAAGTTAGATGACTTTTTGAATTTTAATTATTATTAGAGAAATAATTTAGACCTTAAGTCACACCTGAGTCACCCATCCTGGTAATTTTGTTGTTATCTTGGGTGCACTGAGAGAGATAGTTTAGACCTTAAGTCATACATGTGGTAATTTTTCATTACCACAGATTCACTCAAAGTAGTAGTTTAGATGTGAGTCTTACACCTGTGGTCATTTGTCATTGCCAAAAATGCACCTAGAGTAATAGTTTAGACCTGAATACTTGTGATAGGTGCACTTGGTGATAATTTTGTCATGAGAGAAGTTTCATAAGTTGGATGAGATTTACGAATAAACATCTTTTCATTGCATGGGTATGTCTTCAGAGTAACTGGTGTGACTTATGGTCTAACTATCACTCTGATTACATCCACAATAACTCTGGTTGTCTATACTCTTTTATTATAGGTGGGCGAACTAGTTACAGAATATCTAGTTGCCTTCACATCCATACCTAAAAAACTCAACTTGAAACAAAATAAATGAAGCATGACCAAATGGCCTTATTCTTAAGAGAAATACACTTTATCAGGCATATAAAATTTCTTTGATGCATGATTGGGTCAATGATTTCATCCACATGCACAGTCATATGCGGTATGCGTTCTTCTCATTTCGTAATGTAACACGAGTGACAAGCTGTGTACCCACTTTTACAACTTTTTATCTGCGTTCTTCTCCCATCTTGGTAAGGCGATTGATGATATCTTTCTTAGTGTAGCCATTCATGCTACCGCTTAGTCGTCGATTAGTACAACTCAGTTAGACGTGCTTCTGTCTCATCGAATGATGATTTAAAAGCTGTTACAGTAATGATTCTTCCCTTCCAAAATGCCTTCAAACATTGGAAGCCGCTACGGTAATTATTCGTTCAGTGGGTGACTTAGAGCACTCCCTCAAACGCATATTCTTTTAATAAACTTGTTGAGGTGACAACGCCACCTATTACGTCGATGAAAATATTTTGTGACCTTTTGCATGAAAAATGCCACATATGCATGAAAAAATGCTGAGAATACACCACATCGATGAATAGGAAGTGGTCGTCTAGGATTTCTCGAAAGGGCATCCAAAAAAACTAGGTTCCTTCCTAAATTTGGAAGACGACACATCCACGACATCCAAAAAAGTCATGTTGGTAAAGGTATGCCCTTTTCAATATGACGGACTCTCGATCTAATCCTTCCAGACTACAGTCCCCAAAAAATTCACAGCCAAAGAACACACTTAAGTATTTGTCACTTGATTTAGTGGGTTCAAGTGTGTGCATGAATACATCAAAATAGGATATAATATGAGATATAATTACGAATGTCGACCAACGTTGGATCAGACAATCACGTTGAAAAGACAAGAATGCCACTTGGCAGTAGAGCATACGAGCGAGAGCGAGTCAAACTCATTGCGGTAAATCATCATGTACAAAAGTCCTAAACCTTTTGGCTATGATACCAAATATTGGGATTATTACGCAACTCTAACACCAAATAGACACTTTTTATTAACTCACAATATAATTTACAAAGTACATTAGACACTTTCACTCACACAAACAGGAATAAGCACACAACTCACTCTCTCTCACAAGCAAGACATCAACCACTAAGTGCATTTGATCACACTAGTGCTCAGTGTAGTGTAACTCCCATTCATCAATATTTTCTGCAGGTAAAAGTATTTTAGAAAAGAAGCTAGATCATCTATTTTTCTAAAAGTGTTTTCACATACTAAAATATATTTCAAACAACAAAATTTATCAAGTATATGTGATTTGAAGTTTATTTTTAAAAGCTTTAAATTGTTTCTAGTTGAAGCGCTTCTAAACTTACTTGTAATGTGAGCGATCTAACCAAATTCGTATCAGGTCCCCCACACCATACAAAAATATTATAACAAGCATCCTCTTAAATGCTCCTTGTACTGTCCCATGAAAGTTGCACCTATTAACATTGTAAATGTGTCAAAATCTACTTAACAGTTTCCATATATATGTTTTTATAAATGTCACATTCTATTTTTCTTTAGAGAAGTATCAATCCTATTTTTCCCAAAAGAAGAATATCAACCCTTTTTTCATAAATAGAAAAGAGAAAAGAACAACTAATTTCTATCTAGTAGTACATGTTACTTCTCCCAATGTACTACCAGACTCATTAGACGCTTCAATAGCTGCCTTTATAGCTCAAATCAAATTTCATAAACACCCCATTATTTTAGAGAGAGATCCATAGATGGGATGGACGATGGTCATCATATGCATGGCATGGGCAACATGGCTCCCCCACCCATATCTTCCATGAATGGCACATCTAGCATGCATGGGATGCACCACAAGATGATGATGATGATGCATATGAATTTCTTTTGGGGAAAGAATGCAGAGATATTTTTTGACAAATGGCCTGGTAGAAGCAGTGGTATGTAAGCTTTAGCTTTGCTCTTCATTTTCTTGCTTTCTTTTCTGGTTGAGTGGCTTTCCAAGTCTCAATTAATTAAACCGACTTTAAACCATGCCGTGGCTGGTCTGGTCCAGATAGGGTTGCATGCTTTCAGAGTTGGGTATGCTTATATGGTAATGTTGGTTGTCATTTCGTTTAATGAATGTGTGTTTTTAGCAGCTGTTGGTGGGCATAGTGTTGGGTTCTTGGTCTTTGGAAGTAGATTTTTTAAGAAATAAAATGATTCTTAAACCTTTGATCTTCCTCATTTGAGTTGTTGAATTTGTTTTTTTCATTTAACTATTGAAGCGGGGTAAAACTACCACTATGGACACGTGTGCTGAAAAGAGTCAATTAGAAGAGAGTTCGAAGACCAACATTGTAGTGGAACGGGAAAAATGAATCAAGACTGTGGGATCAATGTGATGACATGGATTAATTCAGTAGTTATAGTCAGAATATATGATTCTTAGAGAATATTCTTATGATCTCTTAGATATGATTGTAATCCCTAGAATATTGAGATAATCTTCCAATTATGGTTAAATATTCCTAGATTATAGTGAATATTCTATTCTTAAGAGAATATTTCTGTTTATAAGATTATTTAATTAGATCTTGGAATGGCCTATAAATAAAGGCTAATTGTAAGCTTAATGGAATCAATACAAACCAAGTAATTTTTCTACTATTTCGTCGTACATACTCTCTTTACTTTCTTCTCCCTACAACTTTTCGAATGAGTGAGGAAAAATATTTTATATTTTGGTGCTTCCATTGAGAATGAAGACAAAACCTAAAGAAAAACCCTTTTTAAAACTGAACGATGCCTAAAACTAGATCAAACGCTACCCTTAACGAGGGAAACAAAAATGGGAATGGGGAGGATTAGGTCAATCAACCCGCTCTGCCAGTTGAGATGCTCCAGATTACCCTAAATGAGATGTAGGAGATGGAGCAAAGGAATGCTGAAACGCAACACAATGCATGGAAAACGGTGCAAGATCAGATCAACGCGTTACAACGGGAATTTGCACGGGCACGTGCAGAGGTTAGCCAGGGAATCAACTGCGAAGAATGGGAAACCCATTCAAAAGGAGGTGGATGAGAAGCCATGAGGGAGGACAATGATAAATGTAGGAACGTGCAGAATGAAGACATAGAAATCAAGTCCCAATTCCATTCGAAAGAAACAATGGTAGGAGCCCGTCCATCGAAAGTCATGACTAAAGAGGATATGGAGGAGATGCTAGAAAGAAAAATGATGGAGCTAAGAAATCTAGGGAATGCATGAACAACTGATCATGGATCGCTCACTAGAACCCCCCTTAGTCCAGAAATCATGGTAACGAGAAAATTCAAGTGCTATGAAGGAAAATTAGATCTGATGGACCATCTCAAATGGTTCAAACAAGTTATGGCGTTGTATCAGCACAAGGACGTGTTGGTGTGCCGAATGTTCCCTACTACACTGCAAGAAATATGACATTCTATAGGAGGTAAAATTCTCTTTGAATAATAATGAACAGGGTTCATGCGGCGCTTGTGATAGCTCCTCATATTAAAAGTCTGTATTTTTCATGAGGCGCAACTCCTCCTGTAAAGAACCATGTGGTCTCTCGCTTCTTACCGGGTTTTTAGACTCGCGTAGAACGTTGTTTAATAGAGTTTTCTTACTCCTGTTAAATATATTCAACATGTAATTTTAATTCTTGTGAATTAACATTCACATGTATTTTTATATCTTATTAAATCAAATACCATAAGGTTTTTTGAATCTCATTGATATATTTTTTGTGCTAAATTATGCCTCTTATAAACAGATTTTCCTGACATTTTATAAATGAGGTTTTTTTACAATCAATTTATATAAACCTTTTTACGTACCTATTTAAAATTAATACATTACTAGACTAAAAGACATTCAAATATCATTTCATTTTCATAAAATATTATCCATAAATATCATCCATAACTATCATCTAAAAGTATTAGTACTTAGTCTACTACTACAATGTGCTATTCAAAAAACAAATAGCATCTAAAAGTTTCACAGACGCTACAAAATCACTTCAAAGTTTCACTGCTTAACTCTTCAAAATTTGACGCCATGTTGAAAACCTTCAATGGATTGTAGATCCTGCATTTTAAAGAATAAAACAGTAACTTTAAGATAATATCTCATTGCTCAAAACACCATTTTATACTTTGCGAAAAAAATAACATTGCATATTTATATGCACACTATATGGTTTTGTAAATTTGCATAAAAAAGATAAAGTAAGCAAATATACACTTCATTGTATAATCAAAAGACATACCAACATATTGATCAATATCCTCAATTCTTTATCTTTTCTTTCTTATCATTATTCTTAACTTCATTATTATGAAACATCTCATGTCTAGCTAATTGCTTAATAAATATTTTTTGTAGTAGTACAAAGCTTCTTAAACAAACACTACATAAATAAGAAACCCCAGCGCAATAATAGCTAATGAATGCTAGATGCCAAACACTACAATAATAATGAGAGAAAATGTGAGCAAGTCCTTGAACTAAGTGTGATTACCTCAGTTGGTTCAAGAATGCTACAGGAATCACCAATAGATGCAACAGTAATGAACCATCCTTCTACAATTACAAATGTGACAGTTGTTCCTGATGTTCGTGCTAAAATGAAAACCATAATTGTACATGAATATATTGAAGCTTGGGGAATGCAATTGCAAGTAATATCACTTCAAAATTGTATAGAATGAAATCAACACAATTTCTTTAAAGTGAACTATTTGAATAAACAGAGACTGATAAAAGAGACTAGGAATTAAAAACTGCCTTCCATAAAACATTCATTTTGAGAGGAAGGGTCGGAAGGAGGATTAATAACAAAGACCATAAGGCCAATGGGCATTGATGAAAAATGGAAAATGAATGAAACATTGGCCCGTGTGAATAAACAAAGTGAACCATGTACCTAGAAGAACAAAGAGATCTCTCTCTCTTTCAATCAGTGACAAGGACATTAACCCTAACAGCAAAATATCTCAAAATATTTTGATGCACTTAAAGTTCAAAAGATTCAAATCAAATTTAAGAAACTCCTATCTGACCAAACTTTAAGGAAAAATTCAAAAACTGTTACTGCGTGGTTGACAACCTAGGCTTTGTCAACATATTAAAGGGGGTAGTAGAAAAAATAAAGCTTGTAGGGTGGAAATTTATTTCTAGAAAAAGATTATCAATAATAGACCATGTATCAAAAGGTCTTGTTTCAAATACTGATAGTAGTTTCTTATAGATTTATGCTACATGTGAGGAGTCGGCTTCATGCATAAGTGGTATTATTTAGATACTATTTATCAAATTTCTAATAACAATATACGATTTTTGTCACAGCGTCACCCTACAATTAAGAGAAGAACAATCCTGGAGTGTCATTATGTGACAATAATCAGACAGTAATGCCTCTCCAAATTTTCATCTCGGAGAGTCGGAGTAATGATAATTACTTACCTAAAGAGTCATATAGTGTCCTACTCTTTTTAAGAAGTTGATGCCTATTCTTTATATCTTTGGTACACCAAATAGCATCCCAAATTGGATCAAACTTTCCCTTTATAACCAATTCAATGTCTTGTGCTTCGCCAGAAAGGAGTAGATGTTAATAGATAGATGTAAATATAAACAATCTGGTAAATCAAGTATGTTTACTCATAGAAGAATTGAGTATACTTCCTTGCACTTGCTACGGGCTAGAAATTTGTTGTAGAAGTGAAACTCTTAAAATTAAACATGTAGAATAATGTTTTTTAAAATTAAACAACTTTAACTTACTCTATGTAACTATTTGACTAGAAAGCAACTATTTGACTAACTAATCTTATGTGGCATATCTCATTCAACATCAGACACCCACATAGATAGCAATAAGTACTAAAAAAGTAGATGTGGTAGATGGATACCCATCACCTTCTTAGGAATGTTCAAAAAGACTTTTTTGAGAGTTGTAAGCACAAGTTGGATGTAAGCACTCCATCCATTCCTTATCAATATCTTCCTATAGTCTATCTTGAGAAGTTAAGCAAAATAAATATGACTAATAGAGAGCGAAAGTAACTATTCATTATCTACTAATTCATAGAGTAGACAAAATGATAAAATATAGAAACATACAAAATATCAGTGTTGAACCATATCTGTCGAAACCCTTAAAAACACACTTTTTGGCAGTTTACTTTTGAGGAATAGGAAAATTGGAATGTTTCTACAATTTTTTCCTTTATTTTTAAAAGAAGCAAGAGATTTTAATTTTTAAATAACAAAAGCAAATGATTACAATAAATAAAGAACAAGAAGTCTCTCCAGAGCAAAATAAAACTAAACTAACCCCACATACTAGATCAAGAGGACAAATTTAGGACAATGCCAACATCTTCAAAGGTTAAGATCTAGATACATGCTCTCAAAGAAATTCTAAATAACTTTTTCTCTGGAAGATTGGATACATCAGTCATTACATATCAAGACTAAGGGAGATATACTCTTTGAATGAGTATTAACAATGATCGGTCCAATTACCTTACAATTTGGCCATTTTCTAAGACATTAGATCAGAACTGATACTATCAAGCTGAAACTAAGTACACAAGTTGACCATTTTAAACCATGATTGTATCCAAAAAATTTAAATCATGTATGTCCTTATCGTGAAAAGCTTACCTTAAGTCTGAGTCTGCAAGAATTAGAGGCAGAGTTTTGCAATCCAATTATGTAAGCAGCCCATAACAGCTTTTCATATATCTATCAACAACATAATATCATCTTTTATGATAAAAGTGGGAGAGATTGAGTCACATGAACTCTACGGAAGTTTACCCATAATTTTAATGGTTCATATAGAAAATTCATTAATTTATCTGAAAATTCTTTCTCTAGTGTTTGTTGGGGGGCGGAAATAAAGTTAATCCTGCTATCAATGGTCACCGTAACAGTGACCTCCCAACAACAACTGATATTTTTAAACGAGAAAAGTTTCAGACAATCAATTAGAAAACGAGTCCCAGATGAAATCAAAGGACGTTATATGGTGACTTCGGAAAAAGATGGAATTCACAAGATAAAATATATCCACCAAATTACTAAATGTTCATTGTGACTAAGAGCAACGCTTTCACTACTCTAACTTCTGTACAAGAAGCTTTAAACTCAAAATATTGATGCTATAAACATGAACAAGACATACTGCAACAACTCAACTGATTAGTAGACTAATACAGAAACCCAGAAGTTCTACAATTCTTAAGTTTTAGTATCAACACCAGAAGAAGGTTGAAAACCAAATACACAGACATACTGCAACAATTTGGGGGGGGGGGGGAAAGCAAGAACCCAATTCAACAAATTGTACGTATTTAAATATGAATTCAAATTTTACTTTCTTACTTACCAGAAAAAGAGGAGGGAAAGAGAGCGAAGAAGAAGGGATGAAAGAACAGTGGAGCAAGCTTCAGTTGTGGATGGGTTGTTTAATGCATTGAGAGAGACAGAGCTGGAGGTTCTAGAAATAGTTAGGAGGGAAAGAGAAGCTGAGGGAATACAAACGCGGTTCTATAAACTTTTGATTGAATGCAATGGAGAAGATGATAACAACCCAGCATCAATTAGCTCTTGATGCAAAGTCTGGGTAGTGAGATTGAACAAACCAGCCCATTTAAGCATTTCATCAACAGAAGTGAAGGACATGTAAAGAGTTAAAAATAAGAAGTGAAGGACATGTAAAGAGTTAAAAATTAGAACTGAAGGAGACGAACCTGAAAATAAATAACCCTAGCTCATGTCTTTGAACGAGAGAGAGAGAAAGAGAGAGAGAAGGGTATCGAGCCACAATATTGTCGAGGGGTCTCCAATTTTTGAGCTTCTCTGATAAAAAATGGAGCAACAATGAGCTTCTCTGATCTCAAAATGGAGCAAGAGAATCGAGTTGAGCTTCTAAAAATGGAGAATGAACGTGCGAGATACCAAAGAAGAGTGAAGACTGTAGGGGAAATGAGATAGGGCTTCGATCAATGTCGATTTTAATTTCAGTCCCCCTCTTTTTTCAATGTCCCGTTACTTTAAATTATCAGTCCCCGTCTTTTTTTCCTCCCACTTTTTTTTAACTTTTAACCAGAACAAATTTTACTTGATTTATAAATTTCCTGTTATGTCATGTTTTCAACAAGAGGAGACTGAAACTCTTGGGCATAACTGCTTTAAAATGGTATCATTCCCTTCCCGCTCATTCGATTACTAACTTTACTGTAATGTCTAATATCATTTTCGAGCAGTAATCTACATACCACGCGGTGATGGACGACAAAGAGTACCTCCTAACTATTTCTGCTAAGAAAGGAGAATCTTTGCTTGAATATACCCACAGATTCAAAGAGGAGATGACCAAAGTGGAGAATTGTGACGACCGAGTAGTCAGACTAGCTTTTAGACGGCGGCTAAACCTAAACTCACCCCTCTTCAAAGATATGTATAGGGAGAAGCCGTTGACTATGGCTAATACATTTCAGTGGGCACAAAACTACATTACACTAGAAGAAGAAAAGAAAAAATTTGTTGAAGCTGGCAGAACGGAGGAATGATGAGTCCCAAAAAGAAGAATGAAACTCCAGAATTGACAGAAAGAGAACTCAGAGAACGGAGAAAGATAATGAATGGGTTGACAGTAGGAGATACACTGATGATGTCCATTCCAGAGACAAAGTCTACATACCTCTTACAGTGTTAATAAACCAAGTCCTTGATATGATCAAAGATAAACCTTAATTGAATAGGCCGGCCCCATTCACAAAGGAGTCGCATTATAAGGACAATGACAAATACTGCTCCTACCATAGGAGTAGAGGATATTACATGAAGGACTACGTCCAACTGAAAGACTACGTTGAGATACTAGTCAAAGACGATTACCTGAATTAGTATGTGAAAAAGAATAAGCGAGACAGGAAAGTGAATAGGAAGTTCGTGATGAGGAGAAATGTGACAATGGTAAGCAACCACTCTAGATTGTCGATGCCATTATTGTGTTGACTGAATATGAGGAACTACTAGAAAAGAAAGGAAGGTATATTATAAGAAGCCAATGTTGGAGGAGAACCGGGAGTGAGGAAGCTCCTCGAATGACAACGATAATCTCCCGTTGATATTCGATGACTTAGATCTAGAACATGATGAGCGTCACAACGACGCCTTAGTCATTTAAATACAAGTCAAAAATTTCTTATTGAGGAGAGTATCGTTTGATAACGGGAGCTCCGCCAATATTTTGCATCGGTCCACACTTGAAAAGATGTTCATGGGAGATCAACAACTGAAAGGACCACCACAACCACTAGTAGGCTTCAACGGAGCCACCATATATTCTGAAGGGATCATTACCCTTCCCGTACATCCTGAGCCGTTCAACCGTCTTACAAAATTCGTTGCCAATAATAGACCAGATGGTAGATGCCACATCGTGACACAACTTCTAATTTTTATGGACGCCCTCTCTGGATATAACCAGGTGAAAATATTTCAGCCTAACCAGGAAAAAATGTCGTTTATAACAGAACATGGTACTTTCTGTTTTAAAGTGATGGCTTTGGGTTGAAAAATGCAGATGTAACTCGCCAAAGGCTCGTGAATAAGATTTTTCGGGAGCATGTTGCAAAAATCATGGAAGTCAATGTGGACGACATGTTGGTGAAGAGTCGTAAATGGGAGGACCACATCAAAGAATTTGATGAAGCCTTCTCGATCCTAAAAGAAAGTTCCATAAAATTGAACCTAGAGAAATGTATGTTTGGTATAGCAGTGCGAACGTTTTTGGGCCACCTGGTCACACAACAGGGAATGGAGGTCAACCCGAATCAAGTGAACGCCATCTTCGAGATGAAGTCCCCTAGAAACTGTAAGGAGATACAAGGCTTAACGGGAAAATTTTGGCGACTCTGAACAAATTCCTTTCGAGGTCAACGAACAAATGCAAGCCTTTCTTCACAAAGTTAAGAAAAAATTCCACAGATGCTTGGAATGAAGAGTGTGAAGAGACCCTCAATAGAATCAAAAAATATTTGACAACTCCTCCATTAGTGTCAAATAGACACCAGGCAAACAATTGCTTATGTACGTAGTTATGTCACTAATGGCTGTCAGTTCCGTTCTTATCAGAGAGGAATAAAGAAAACAAAGGCCCATGTATTTTTTTAGCAAGAACCTAGTAGTTGCTGAAATGCGGTACAAGAGGATAAAGAAGTTAGTACTGGTCAGGGTGACGGTGGCAGGGAATTTGAGGCCTTACTTCTAAGCGCATTAAGCCATTGAGAGAGGAAAAACCCTTCTTTCTAAAATGTCAAAATTGAAGGTCCACGGTCTTGAATAAGAATTTTTTCTATTCTTTTGGGAAGGAGCAATGGCAGATAATCCATGTTGATCAAAGAAATTGCCTAATTCGTATTTGACAGTTTTCTTTCCCATTTTTAATTTGTTTATTAATTTTCATGTCTATACACATTCTTAGACTTTCTTTTTGTATTGTAGTGATAATTATACCGTAGGTGAGACTATTATAGTTTATATTTCCTAGATCATCACTCAGGACTGTTTTAATTTTGTGGGCAAACAAATTTGGTAAGTCATTTAAAAAGTTTTCCTTCCAAAAGGGTTGATTATTATCATCCCTAGACATTATTCTGGACAAAAATATATTTTTTACCAGTCAAAGTCACTGAGGGGATGATACCTAAAATTAATTAATTGGCCATGGGTATGCAAAGTAACGTCACTTGACGTTCCAATGAAATTTTTTGTGTGGAAGAGTGTATTAATAACATCAGGCATTGTTTCTCGATCCTCTCCAAGGATTATGGTTCCTTCAGCATCAATCTTTATTGCTGTAAGGATGTTATGTTTAGAATCTTCAATGAGATACTTTTCCCACCAGGATTGAAGCATTCCTATGAATCCTGTGACTAAAAGATTTATTACCTCATTGTGAGGTAAATTGTGTGTGGTAGTGTAACTGTTGGCTACCATAGCCATGTTCTGTAATTTGTTGATGACTTCCTATTAATGAAAGACCATCAATATTTCATTCATATAATTTTTCTACAGAGATAGAAAAATGATTAACTAAAGAAGATTTAGTAGTTTGAATATCTCGAGGAATATGCCTTTTATGACACTTCCTTTCCAGTTTTTTTATTTCTAAATTTTTAAAGCTTACTTCAATATTATGAATGGTCGAAGATTCAAATATTATGGATGATTCATATGTGGAATCTGACCTATGACTTTCTGAGTCAAAGTTACTGCCTTGATTAATTACTTTAACAGAAGTAGATGATAGATTTATTCTTCAATTCTTGAAGCATTTTATCAATCTTTTTATTGAGGGGAACAATATTCAGAGAATATATATGTGAAAATTTTATTAAAATAGTTTCTTTCAGGGATTCATTAGATTTATGTTCATGAAAATAATCAACCTTATTTTCAATTTTATCTAATTGTTTTCCTATTGTTAATAAACTTTTATTAGTGTGATTATGTTGTTCAATAACCCTTTTATTTGGTTCTTCTTCCTTTTGAAATATTAAAAGGAGAAGCAGTGATTAAATAATTTTTATGATTAATTATAATTTTTTCAGGTGGGGGATGGCTAGAAGTCACACAATTGGAGTCTTCCTTGAACCATTTGGTCTTAGAAATAACTTTAATACTCTTTTCATGAATATCATCAATATAATCAAGAAAAACATATCAATTTTAAATTCTTGCGTGAACGCCTTCCATTCAGCAAGGATATTTTTTCTTTGATCTATATTGTATGTCTCTTTGAATCTATTTCATCTATTGAGATTGGATGGATCATTCATGTATTGGGTTAAACCCTCTCAATCAGGTTTGTATTTTTGGCTTAAGGTGCTGAAATTCAAAATTAAATGTTGAGGATTAACAGGAGGTAAGACTCCTTGAAAATCAGAGGCAGTTGGTGATTCAAATTCATCAAATTGTTCAGTCTTATTATTAAAGATTGACTGATTGGCTTGAAAATTTGTGGCTATGCTATTAAATCTTAAATTTTTTAATTATTGTTCCAATTGATGGATTCTAAGATCTTGACTATTATTGATAGTTGATTAAGAAAAATAATTTCTAAGAGTGCTACACTGGCTAAAGTCCCTAATTTAAGGATTGGATTGTAAATTAATTTTAACAATACCATCATTGTAGTGCTACATGTAATCAATAATTTCAATTGGACGTTGAATTGGAGTGAGTTGGCTTTCATTGATTAAAAGCTAATTTTATAGATAAAGTAATATCCCCACCTAATGATTTTTGGGACAATATTAGCATTACTTTAGCTAGATTGAATCAAGAATGTTTAATTTTTTGGACTATATTGATGACTTGAAAATTCATATTAGTTTTGGTGACTTTGTAATGAATTCTGAAAATCAAAGCTAGGGGTTGGGCAACTTCAAGAATTTGGTAACAAATTATTTTGAAATTTAAAGTCAAAGCTTTAAGAATATGGAGGTATGTCAAACTAACAAACAAATCGGGAAAACAATCAAAACTTATTGGACTATTACAAAATGAAAATTCAATTAATCTTAAGATACTATCATTACAATTTGTGAATCTTGCATCACACAAGGCTAACAAGACAATGGTATTAAGGATTCTTCTTATGAGTGGTTTAACTCCAATCTAGACTAAACTAAAGTGAATGATATTATATCATTATTCAATGTGATGTTTAATTATATTAGAAGAAAGTAATTGACAAGTTTTCTGCTCTTTCCCAAGAGCATATATTTTTTTAATTGTTTTTACACGATGTTGAGGCTTAAGGAAGCAACAGACCATGTTGATTTATAAATTTCTTTACTAGAGATTTTAGGTATATTTCATATCTTATGATCTACATGATCATCTGCTAAATATTCAAATTCTTCATTAATAATGTATGGTATTGTATTTATTGTAGACCTGTTACTACAAGAAGAATTACCTCTAAATAATCTACTCATGACTCAAGATAACTAAATTATTCTTATGATTAAAAATTCCACCATGTATTTTGATTCTTAAACTTGATATGACTTCTAGAACCTCCTTAGAAGCTTAACTATTCTCCCATTTGCCTTTACAACTATCCTACCCTCAGGATTTACGTATTTAAAAGGTCTTATTGGGGTATCTAAAGTAAACCTACTAGAAACTGATACATCAAATTCACTGATTAAAAAATAAAAGATTACAAAGAAATAATAGATTATAAAAATAATCAGTCACTTGGGCGGAGAGTCAGATTAAGTAAAAATAATTATTCAAATAAGAAATTAAGAAATAATAGCAACAATAACCAGCCACTTGGGCGGAAAACAATAATTACATAGTAATTAAATAATAGTAATTAAGCAATAGTAAATACCCTACCAGGTTTAGCTCTGATACCAAAAGAGACGGAATTACATATAATTTATATATTTAAAGACAGAGTATTAAGCAAGAATTCAAATATTTATTGAAGGAAAATAACAAATACGAGTATTCAAATTTAGACGAAGTAAGATTTAAACTTACAAGATTGAAATTTTTGTATTTGCAACGATTAGTAAGTGATCCCGCTCACTAATTAATGTTGAGAAGAAAGATAAATGATTACAAAAGAGGAGATGGAAGAATGCTATGGTTTCAAAACAAGTTTTTATCTCAAAATCGTTAAGAATGAAAACGAGTTCTGAGGAACACATGGGAGAAGATAACCTATTTATAGGTAAGGAGAGTGGATTTCACCTGAAATCCATCACTTACCTACACTATTATTTTCTACAAAAATAAAAGTATTTTACATTACAACTTTTTGACTAAGTATAGTGAAAAAGACAAATAGTTGTCTAATTATTTGACAACTAGTACAACAATTACAGAAAAGACAAACTACAAAGATTTCTCGATAATTGTTATCTTGGTCTTCCTGTCTTCATTCTTGAAAGTCATAATTGTTGTCTTGAAAAGTAATTTTGAATATTAGAAAGTTATTGTTGTCATTCCTTGATAATTTCTATCTTAGACTTTTGTGCTTCAATTATTGATTCATGTTAGAGAAGTCATGAACGTTGCATTATGCTGGAGAGTCATCATATTATTTGAACTTATTATTTCTTCAAATTTCTTGCTTTCTTGATTATTCCATCAATGGAATTCGTCCAAAGGCAAATTATTTTTATTTTTTCATCGTTACTAAGATTGATGTCATCAAATGGGTTCTGAGAGTCTTGAAATGCGTTATAGGCCCATTGTGTAGGACAAAACTCTTTTGTTTATTTTGATCATTCAATTGCTGAGGGGTGTCCTTTCTAGATGATTAGGCTTTTTGGATACTTGGATTGTGACTTGACTCTACAGATGATTCAGAATCATAATTGTTATTGTCCTCCAAAAGGATAAGCATTTTTTGGAGTACTTCTTGCTTCAATTTGGATTTAGGCTTTAGATTATATGGATGAGTTTGAAATTGATGATTATATTTGTGGATTTGGGTTAATGGACTCATTAATTTTTAATGGAGCTTTGAAAAAAGGATTTGTCAATTTCATATTGGAATGGATATTTATAAATTCGTGGTTGATGGAGGCAATTATTTTCTGGATATTGAATTATCCCACCATTTAACATAATATTCTCTGTTGAGGATTATATCTTCAAGTGAGTTGCCACTTTAAGATCCAAGATATTTTGTACTTATTTAAAAATGAAGTATTTGGGAAAATAAGGTCTCAATTTTGTAAACTTTTAAAAATAAATTGAACATTATTGGAAATCAATTGGAAATCATTCGAAGACAGGTCCATGAATGGATCACCATCTTAAGAACCAATTTGAAAAATTAATTTTGAAATTTTTATCAAAATTTAAAACCCAAGAGTGACAGAAATCATTAATTTGATGTAGAACAATCATGTGCCAAATATCAATATAATCAAAATAATTATATTTTTTATTGGAAAGAATCTTGAGACCCGAAGGATGGGTTTTGCAATCCTCCATGGTTATGTTTTTGAGAATATAGAGGAAATGATAGAGAATTATTCCTTCAGAATTTTTTATTGGGCTAATATTTATGGATTTAGTTTTTAAGACAATATCTCTATGGAAACTAAGATTTTTGTCTCCGTCGTTAGGGACAAAGTGAAAATCTGGAAGAAAATAGGCTGTGTATTTTCAAATGAACAGATGGGGGGCTCAATATGAAAAAAAAAATTTGCTACGAATTTTTCTTAAATAAGAAGATGATTTTTTGTATTTTGTAATTTATTGGTTGAATAATGTTGATTGATAATTGAGTGTTATGAACCCAAGTTTTGTCATTTGGGTTTGGTTAGGAGTAGAAGATTTCACTTTAATTTGGGCCTTAAGGGCCAATTGTGGAGTCGAAGATTCTTCATAACAGATTTCATTATCTTTGTGAAAACCTATTTTTTCACTTTTCTGATACCATTAAATTAAGGCTTCGTTGAAGTCATGCTTCAACCCAACTTCTTTCAAAATTTTATCTAATTCATCAATCCATGCATTTCTTGGATATTCAAATCATTAATAATCATAATTAATGAATGGGAATTTTGAGCAAAAAGCGGTTGTCTTACCATTGTACTTTTTGATTTTAAAGGAATTTTAATTGAGTATTATGGATTTTACCTTCTGATATTTTAGTAGGTCAGAATTTCAAATTCTGTCATGACAAAATCTTGAAATAATTTCTTGCATATTTTTATGAGTATGGACGTAAGGAATTGAATTAATACGTTAAAAAAATTAAATTTTCAAATTAAAACTGCAGAAAATCGACTGTTACATGGTAAAATTAATTTTTGGAAGCAATGTCTTTACATCTTTTTTCAAAACATGTTTTGCAAATTTGTAATCAATTTTTAAAAGAAATTCTTGATTTAATAGAGCAAATTGTATGATTCGAATAATCTCTTTAATAATGGAATAATAAATTTCAAATCCTGAAAATCTAATCTTAGATTCAAATAATTTGATTTTTCTTGCATAGATAACTAAACTATTTTATTTTATTATCTTGACAAACAATTCATGGTATTTCCAGTGTTGTTTAATAAATTTAGAGAAAATAAGAATATCACCAATGCAAACAATCAAGAAATTAGTGAATCGGTTGAAATTTCATTCATTGTATTTTGAAATTTTCTTGGAACATTTTAAAGATAAAATGACATTACTTTCCATCTATAACAACCAAATGCAATTTTGTATTTATCAATTCTATTTGTCTGGATTTGCCAAAATGTATTAGAAATTCCAGTGCACAATATTTCACAAAGTTTTCTCTAAAGATTTTAATTTGTTTTTGAAGAGTAAAATTTAGAAGTTATTCTTCAATTCTTTTGAATTTTATTTCATCTTATAGAAGCCATAATTATTTTTTTACAAGAAATTAAATTCACACTTTTATCAATAGAATTTTGTTCCAAAGTTTTCAATTTGTCATTGTGATGAAAAGAAAAAAATTTGAATTTGACAGATTTATTCATGGAATAAGTAATCATGTCATCATGTATGTTGTAAAAGTATACAACAGAGAAATGAATGATAAACCTAAAATAATTTTGATTGTCATATTGTTTTTTTAAACAAATGATGTTTTAAAACATACGTTGTCTTGACAAATATGAAATTTAAAGATTTTACAATTGATATACATTCTAGTATCATTTGTAGAGTACAAATATTCATTTACCTTCTTGAAGTACTTGGTAGGAACGAATCATTCCTGCATACAACTCATATCAGCTCCAGAATCACTAAGAACCATTGAAATGAAATCAAAATCTTAGATTATTATTCTGACCATTATGCGTCATTTTTTAATTCTGATGTGAGTAAGGATTTGAAATAAGTCATCATCATCTTGAATATTGACAAAATGTTCTTCAATCGAATCATCAGAAATTGAGAATTTACTAAGTTCTCCTAATTCACTGGATTCATGATTTTTAATTAAATCGTCAATTTTTAAAAGATTTAATTCTTGTTTTATTTATGTGTTTGTGTTTTTTAATTCTTTTATTTCATTTTTAATATTTGTTATGTCTTTTTGAAGTTCCTAAGGAGTACTTTCTTTTATCTTTTCTTTAATTTTATTGAATTGTTCAAGAGTTTATGAAATGCTTGCAGTATTATTATTAGACTTAGTATTTTCTTTTTTTTGAACTCCTTCCTAAGTCATACAAGGTATTCTTGCTTTAATTCAGACTTTTCAATTTTACTATTTAAAATTTTTTCTTGTTCTTCACTTTTATTTAAAACATTAACAATTTTCTGATAACAACTATCCCTGCACCCATAGAGATGTTTGAAGAATCACTGTCAGAACTTGAAGAGTTTGATTCGTCACATTCAGGGGATTCAAATGCTCCTAAATTTTCATTACTACTTTCATAATAATTTATGATTTCTAAAGATCTAAACAATTCTTATTTATCTTTATCGGAGATTTTTAATTGATTAATTTTATTTTTTACTTGGTAAGTGTTACAAAAATGATTATTCTGACTTCATTTAAAATACTTAATTTTACTTTTATCAACAAAATTTTATTGAATTTTCCTCTTGAATAATTTTTATTCTTGGAAAAGTATTTGTCACCATTTTTTTTGTTTTGGTGGATATTTTTCCTATAAGGTTTTTATATTCTTTTAGGATTAAGATGAGAATTTTTCCTCTTATTTTGGGAAGTATCAATAGCAGGTAATCCATATTACTCACGTAAATTACTTAATTAATATTTGGCAGTTTTCTTTTTATTTTTAATTTTTTTATTAATTTTCATGTCTATACACATTCTTAGACCTTTTTTGTATTGTAGTGATAATTGAACTGTAAGTGAGACTATTGTACTCTATATTTTCTAGATCATCACTAAGGATTGTTCTAATTTTGTGGGCAAATAAATTTGGTAGCCATTTATGAATTTTTCCTTCTGAAAGGGTTGAGTACAAATATATTTTTGTACCAGTCAAAGTCACTTAGGGTAGGATACCTAAGATTGGTTAATTGATCATAGATACACGAAGTAACGTTACTTGGCGTTCCAATCAAATGTTAAATTATTGTGTAAAAGAGTGTATTAATGGCATCATGCATTGGATCCTAATCCTCTCCAAGGATTGGGGTTCTTGCAACATCAATATTTATTGCTATAAGGAGGGTATTTTTAGATTCTTCACTGAGATATTTCTCCCTCCAGAAAAGAAGCATTCATGTGAATCGTTTAACTAAAAGTTTTACTACCCTAATGTGAGGCAAATTGTGTGTGGTGATATAACTGTTGGTTACCATAGTCATATGCTGTAATTTGTTGAGGAATTCTTATTCTGAAAGCCCATCAATATTCCATTCATATAATTAACTCAAGAAGATTCAGTAATTTGAATATCTGGACGAATAGACCTTTTATGCCTCTTTCTTTGCAGTTTATTAATTTTTAAATTTTAAAAAATTTCTTCAATATTGTGAATGGTTGAAGATTCATGAATCTGACCAATGACTTTCTGAATTAGAACTATTGTCTTGATTAATTACTTTAACAGAAGAAGATGACTCAACATATTTGTTTTTCAATTCATGAAGCATTTTATCAATCCTTTTATTGAGGGGAACAATGTTTAGAGTACCTTTATCTAAAAGATTTATTAAAGGAGTTCATTTCAAAGATTTATTTGAATTATGTTCATGAAGATCGTAAAAATTAATTTCAATTTTGTCTAATTTTTTCCTATTATTATTAAACTTTGATTAGTGTAATAAAGTTATTCAACAACTTTTTAGTTGGTTCTTCTTCCTTTGAAATCTTAAAAGGAGAAGCAGTGATTAAAGAATTTTTACGATTAATTATAATTTTCTCAGCTAGGGGATGACTAATAGTCACCGAACCATAATCTTCCTTGACCCAAATCTTAGAAATAACTTTAATATTCTTTTCATAAATATCCTTGATATCATCAAAGAAAAATATATCAACTCTAAATTCTTTCACGAATGCCTTCCATTTAGCAAGGATAAATTTTCTTTGATCCATATTGTATGTCTCTCTAAACCTATTACGTCTATTAAGATTAGTTGGGTCATTCATGTGTTGGGTTAAACCCTCTCAATCAGGTTTGTATTCTTCGCTTAAGGTGCCTAAATTCAAAATTAACAGTTGAGGATTCATAGGAAGTAAGGCCCCTTGAAAATCAGAGGCACTTGATGATTAAGATTCGTCATATTGTTTAGTGTTACTTTCAAATATCGGCTGACTGACTTGAGAATTTGTGCTATGCTTTTAAGTCTTAAATTTTTTATTTTTTTTATTGTTTAATTCTTATTTCAATTGGTGGATTCTAAGATCTTGCCTATTATTGACAGTGGATTCAGAAAAGAAATTTGTAGGAGTGTTAAACTGGCTAAACTCCCTAATTTAAGGATTGAAACTGAAAGATTGGAAATTAATTTTAAGATTATCATCCATGTATTGCTGGATATAATCAACATCTTCAATTGAGCATTGAATTGGAGTGGGTTGGCTTTCATTGGTTCAAAGTCAATTTATGGTAAAATAATATCAAATCACCTAATGGTTTTTTAGACTCTAAAATTAGCATTACTTTGGGTAGATTGAATTAACATGGTTTGATTTTTTGGACTCCTATTGATGACTTGAAAATTCATATTGGTTTCGGTTACTTTGTAATGTATTCTATAAATCAAAGCTAGGGGTTGGACACCTTCAATGATTTGATAACTACTAGTTTTGATATTCAAAGTAAATAATTCAAGAAAATGGGGTTCTGTAAGACTAATGGACAAATCTGGAAAGCAAACAAAATGAAACCATTACAAAAGGAAGATTCAATTAATCCTAAAATACTATCATTGAAATTTGTAAATCTTACATCACGCAAAACTAAGAAAACTGAGGTATTTAGGCCTCTTCTTGTGAGCGGTTTTACTCCAATATGAACTAAACCAAAATGAAAAAAATTGTATCATTCAATATGATGTTTAATTGCATTAGAATAAAGTAATTGTCAAGTTTCGTGTAGTTTCTCACAAGCATATATTTTTCAATTGTTTTAACATGATGCTGAGGTTTAAAGGAAGTAACATACCATGTTGATTTATAAATTTCTTTATCAAGAATTTTGGGTATATTCCATACCCTATGATCTGCTTGATCATTTGCTAAATATTCAAAATATTCTTCATTAATTATGTCTGGGATTGTATTCATTGTAGACCTACTGCGACAAGATGAATTATTTCTAAATAATCTACTCATTACTCAAGATAACTAAATTAATTTTTTTATTATAAATTTCATCATGTATTTTGATTATCAAACCTGCTATGAATTTTACAACCTCCTATAAAGTCTAACTCTTCTCCCATTTGGATTTACAATTACCATACCATCAAGATTTACGTATGTAAAAGGTCTTATTGGGGTGCCTGAAGTAAACAAAATAGAAACTGACACATCAGATTCACAATGGCAAAATTGCTTATAATTTATGTAATTTTTCTTTTTCTTGTTTAATACCTGCTTAATTATTGCATTAGAATCCAATGAACTAGGATAACCTCATGATAAAAATGAGGGATTTACTAGGTTCTCCTAGTTCACTAGATTCATGATTTTTAATTAAATTCTCTCCAAGTATTGGACTTCTTTCTTCTTGTTTAATACCTGGTTACTTGCTTACTTTCTTACTTGAAATAAAAGAATTAAAATACTCAAACACATAAGTAACAAAAGAATTAATTATTTTAAAATAAAGAATTTAATTATAAATTATAAATCCAGTGAACTCGGAGAACTTAGTATATCCCCAATTTCTGATAATGAGGTGGAAGAACATATTGTCAACATTCAAGATGATGATAACTTTCTTCAAATCCTTAATCACATAAAAATTAAAGACAGGGTATTAGAAACAAAATTCTAACTCTTCATGTATTTTGATTGGTGAAAATTCAAGTTTACTATTCCTAATTACTGCTTAATAAGAAACAAGAATTAACAACTTTATTGAAGGAAAATAAAACTTACTGGTATTGAAAATTGTTTTACAAACAATTAATTAGTGTTTCTGCATGCTAGTTAATGTCAAGGAAGAACAAGAAAGATTATAAAAGATGAGGAAAAATAATGTTTTGTTTTCAAAATAAGTATTTCTCCTAAAATCGTTAAGAGAGAAAACAAGCTCTAATGAACAAAGGAAAATGGCGACATATTTATAGGCAAAGAAAGTTGAGTTTACCAGAAACTCATCACTTACTTACACTATTCTTTTCTACAAAAGTAAAAATATTTTACATTACAACTTTTGACTAAAAATAATAAAAAAGACAAATAGTTGCCTAATTTTTTGATAACTAATACAATAATTATAGAAAATAAAAAAAATACAAAGATTCCTCGATAATTATTATCTTGGACTTCGTGTCTTCATTATTACTTTAGTTGGGGAAGTCATAATTGTTGTCTTGAAAAGTCATTGTGATTAATGACGTATATTGCCATTCCTTGATAACTACAATCTTGGACTTTTGTGCTTTCATTTAGAGAAGTCATAATTATTTATTTTGATAGTTATCATGGCTGTCGCATTATACTAGAGAGTCATAATGATATATCTTCAAAACTGATTGATTATTTGATTTCTTGATTATTCCACCAATGTCATTTTGTCAAAAGTAAATTATTTTTTATTTATTCATCATCACTCAGATTAGCATCATCAAATGGGTCCTAAGAGTCTTGAAATGTGTCATAGGTCCACTGTGGTAGGACGTGACCTTTTAGTTAATTTTGGTCCTTCAATTGCTGAGAGGTAACCTTTTTGGATGATTGGGCTTTTGGATACTTAGGTTACTTGGTTGATTTAACTCTACGGATGATTCAAAATCAGAATTGTTATTGTCCTCCAAAAGATGAAGCATGTTTTCGATTAATTCTTGCTTCAATTTAGATTTAGGCCTTGTGACCTTTGATTTTCACTTTGAATAGGGTTTGGATTCTTTGGATGAGTTTTAATTGGATGATTTGGTTTGTGGTTTTGGGTTAATGGGCTCATTAATTTTAATGGAGCTTTGGCAAAAGGATTTGTCAATTTCATATTAAGATGGATATTTGCAAATTCGTGATTGATGGAGGTAATTATTTTCTGAATATTGAATTTATCCCATCATTTAACATAATATTATCTGGTTAGGATTTCATCTTCAACTAAGTATTTCCAATTTAAGATCCAAGATCTTTTGTATTTATTTGAAAAATAAAGTATTTAGAGAAGGGAGACCTCAATTGGTGATGGCTTATAAACCTTTAAGAATAAATTGAAACATTGTTAAAAATCAATTGGAAAGAGTTCTAAAAAACCATGAATGGACCACCATGTTTAGAACCAATTTGGAAAATTAATTTTAATATTTTTATCAAAATTTAAAAACCACTAATGGGAAAATGACTATTTTGATGCAGGAAAATCATGTGCTAAACATTAATATAATCAAAATAATTATATATTTTTTATTTGAAAGAATCTTGAGACCTGAAGGATGTGCTTTCCAATCCTCCATGATTATGATTTTGAGAATATAGTAGGAATGATAGAGGATCATTGCTTCACAATTTTTGAATGGGCATATATTTATGGATTTAGTTTCTAAAAGAATATCTCTGTAGAAACTGAGATTTTTTTTGTGGTCAGGGACAAAGTGAAAATCTGAAAGAAAATGAGTTTTTGAAAGAAAATATGAATATTTTCTTGTTCTTCATTTTTATTTAAAACACTAATAATTTGCTGGCAACAGTTATCCCTACATCTCATAGAGATGTTAGGACAATCACTAACATAACTTGAAGAGTTTTTATTCGTCTAATTTAGGAGATTCAAATTCTCCTAAATCTTCATTACTACTTTCATAATAATTTATGGTTTCTATAATTTTAAAAAATTCTTGTATATGTTCTTTAAAAATTTTTAATTGATTAATTTATTGTTTACTTGATAAGTGTTAGAAAATTGACCATTTTGGCAATATTTAAAAGAGTCAATTCTACTTTTAAGAAAAAATTATTGAATTTGTCGAAGTTTTTAATTTTTTTTTTGTGAATTTTTTTCCTATAAGGTTTGTAAATTCCTTTAGGATTAAGATGTAATTTTTTTCTATTCTTTTGAGAAGGAGCAATAGTAGGTAATCCATATCGCTCACAAAAATTGTCCAATTCATATTTGACAGTTTTATTTTTATTTTTAATTTGTTTATTAATTTCTATGTCTATACACATTCTTAGACATTCTTTTTGTATTATAGTGCTAATTGTACCATATGTGAGACTATTATAGTCTATAATTTCTAGGTCATCATCACTAAGGATCGTTCTAATTTTGTGGGTAAACAAATTCGATAAGCCATTTATGAATTTTTCCTTCCAGACAAAATATATTTTTATACCAGTAAAAATCACTTAGGGTAGGACACCTAAGATTGATTAATTGGTCATGAATATGTGAAGTAACATTACTTCTCGTCCTAATAAAATGTTCAATTATTATGTAGAAGAGGGTAATAAAGGTATCAAGCATTGTTTCCCAATCCTCTCTAAAAATTGGTGTTCCTTCAGCATCAATCTTTATTGTTGTAAGAATGATATTTTTAGATTCTTTAGTGAGATGCTTTTCTCACCGAGAATGAAACATTCATGTGAATCTTGTGACTAAAAGCTTTATTACCTCATTATTAGATAAATTGTGTGCGGTAATGTAACTGCTACCATAGCCATGTGCTATAATTTGTTGAGGAATTATTGCTCTGATAGACCATCAATATTTCATTCATATAATTTTTCTACAGAGAGAAAATTGATTAACTAAAAAAGATTCAGTAATTTGAATATCTGGAGAAATATTCTTTTTATGCCACTACCTTTCCACTTTATTAATTTCTAAATTTTTAAATGTTTGTTCAATATTGTGAATGGTTGAAGATTCATGAATTATTGATGATTCATATGTGGAATCTAAACTATTACTTTCTGAATCGCATCTATTGTCTTGGTTAATTATCTTAACAGAAGAAGATGACACAACATATTTATTTTTTAATTCTTGAAGCATTTTATCAATATTTTTATTGAGGGGAAGAATATCTAGAGAAGTTTCATCTGAAATTTTTATTAAAAGAGTTCTTTTAGAGATTCATTAGATTTAGGATCATGGAGATCATCAACCTTATTCTCAATTTTATCTAATTATTTTTCTATTGTTATTAAACTATGATTAGTGTAATTAAGTTATTCAACATTTTTTTTACCGGGTTCTTCTTTCTTTGAAATCTTAAAATGAGAAACATTGATTAAAGAATTTTTGTGATTAATTATAATTTTTTCAGGTGGGGGATGGCTAGCAGTCACCCAACTGGAGTCTTCCTTGACCCATTTGGTCTGAGAAATAACTTTAATATTCTTTTCATAAATATACTTGATATAATCAAGGAAAAATATTTCAACTCTAAATTCTTGCATGAACGCCTTCCATTTAGTAAAAAAGATTTTTCTTTGATCTATATTGTATTTTTCTCTAAACCTATTACGCCTATTGAGATTGGCTGAGTCATTCATGTGTTAGGTTATACCCTCCTAATCAGACTTGTATTCTTGGTTTAAGGTACCTAAATTTAAAACTAAGAGTTGGGGATTGGCTGGAGGTAAGGCTCCTTAAAAATTAGAGGCAATTGATGATTTAGATTCGTCAGATTGTTCAATCTTATTGTCAAAAATTGGTTGACTAACTTGAGAATTTGTGGCTATACCTGTAAGTCTTAACCTTTTTCTTTCAAATTTTTTTGATTCTTTTTCTAATTGTTGGATACTAAGATCTTGATCATTATTAATGGTAGATTCAGAAAAGAAATTTTTTAGGAGTGCTAGACTCGCTAAACTACCTAATTTGAGAATTGGATTGGAAATTAATTTTAATAGCATCATCCATGCACTGCTGAATGTAATCAACATCTTCAATTGGTCTTTGAATTGGAGTGGGTTCGCTTTCATTTTTTAAAAACCAATTTGTAGGTTAGGTAATATCAGATCACCTAATTATTTTAAGGATTCTAATATTAGCATTAGTTTGATTAGATTGAATCAACAGAGTTTGATTTTTTAGACTCTTATTGATGGTTTGAAAATTCATATTGGTTTTGATGACTTTGTAAATGAATTCTAAAATCAAAGCTAGGGGTTAGACACCTTCAAGGATTTGGTAACCACTAGTTTTGTTAATTGGGCTTGGTTAGAGTGTGAGACTCCTCTTTAATTTTGGGCCTTAAGGGCCAATTTTAGAGTCGAAAACTCTTCTATAATCGATTCATTCATCATCTTCATATGATTTTTTAAGAGTTACTAATTCTTTCAGTTAAGGACTCTACAGCATGCCTATGATTGTTTTGAAATCCGTTAAGCAAGACGAAGAAAGTTCCTTCCAATATAAAGTTTTTTTGGACTGTTATATCTAAAAATTACTTGTTCCAATAGACTCACAGTTAACTATTTCTCCACATTTCTCATACCATTGAATTAGTGATGGATTGAAGTCATGCGTCAACCCCACTTCTTCAAAATATGCATAATCAAACGTTTTTTTATATTCCACCTACGAACCGTTCGTGGTTTAAACTTATTTTTTTAGTTAATTTGAAAACCTACCGATCCCAGCAATGTTTCCTTACTTATGTATGATGCATAATTTATCCCTTTCCGGATGCCCCTACGCTTTTCACTTTCTTCTGCCGGTGCATTAGGGAATGTGAAAGCACATTTGTTTCCAATTTGCCTCCGCTTGACTTATTTCACATTTCTTTCCTTTCAGTACTTTGCATCTTTCCATTTGTCATCATTTTCTCCCTCATTGTTGGGAAAGTTCAGATGTTTTGGTGTATTGTCTACTTCCATGTGCTTTGAGGTCGTTCTGCTTCGTATTGTTTTGTCAATTCATTTTTTTCAAACTTTGACTAATACCTGGAAATTTATGACATTTCAAATGTTGCCCCACTACTTTATATGAATTTTATTCATTTTCTAGCACTCATTTATTTTCCGGATGCTTGATACTTGAGAATTTGCATTTGTTATGCCACTTTATATTGAGAATTTGGTCCTTTTAAGACTCTTACTTCTCGCGAACTTGGGCTTATATCTAAATATGTAAAATTTGTAGTTTAGTTTTAATGTTTAATATGATTAAATATGTTTTAGAAATTTTTTTGATATTTTGTCCACAAACTATTCATGGTTCAAAGATGTGTTGTTCAAAGATGCGTTCTTTAAATTTTAGAAGGAGGTAGAAACAACTTATACCTTTTTCTTGTATCAGACACTTTCTGAATTGGTGGAATCCTTATTAAATACTTTACGTTCTTCGATCTTCAGATCCAAGAACTTCAATTAGTCTTCGTACCAAAAACCATTCATTGGATTCGGAAGTATATCTCTAGAGGATGCTTTTAGGAACTGAGTGTCGGCTCTCAAAATAACTGAGGAAGAAAAATATATTTTCTTCCTCTATGAATTCAGCGGCAACAGTAGGAGGGGAGAGAGAAACCTTTTTCTGCTCTTGTGTGATTAGGATTGTGTCAACACACTTAGGGAGACAACCCTAATGCCATCCATTATATAATAATGTATGAATACCCCTATATGCCGAATCGCCAAAAATTCACCCCATATTATTTGCCATTGCTGAAAATTTTCACATTCTCTTAGAATCAATGTTGTGTCCAAAGTCATCAATCCAAATTGATAAATTAAATTGATTTCCATCAATTAATTAATTTTTTATTTATTAATTATCTAATAATAAATTAATTAATTACTCTTCACTAATTAAGTGACAACACTCATCACATATAAATTCAGAAAATACACCTTGGCCTAAAACATATTTCGGTACAACTGATGTTGTTTCTTCTATTTCTATTATCATGAGCTACTCCTGAGACCAAATGGACTCACATGAATCAAGCTATAATATTCAAATACTCGGTGAATTTATCCCTATAAATTCTCGACCTATTTAATCCTTACATCATACGACTCTACTATAGGTTCGATGCCGAATCAACTCTCAATTCATGCACGCTACATTTTCTGTTGGTGTAAACAAACTCTTTTATTTCACGATCCACATAATATTTTAACATATTATACTTCATGAATATCAGTAACAAGAGCGGGATGTAAAATTACCCTTTTTACCTCTCTTGTTATTATTTCCTTAACTCCTTTATTGATTGTGAATAAGAAAGACATAATAGTGAATAATCTTGTACAATTCACCATGTCTTATTCAATGATTCATTTCATCGAAATACCTGGCAAGGTAAATTTATTCACACACCCATCAATAAAGCATATGATGATATTATTGTATTTTACAATCAAACCATGAATTTCTATATCTGTGAATCATGCAATTTCACCTTAATTGAATCATGATCCTAACAGTCGAGGTAGTCCTACAATTTGAAATCACTCTTTTGGCTTACCAAAGATCGTAACTAACTAGGTCACGTTTAGTATTCACCTCAAAATTAAAGTAATTATAAAAATACCGTTAAGGTGTAATAATTAGATTTTCAGTTAGATAAATGGCTTTGCTCCAAACTAATTTGTTACTGGTCTATTCAACATATTCCATGACAAATCTAGGTCAACCGTTAGAGTCTCAACTCTCATGGTCCGTGACTGGCATCCTTTGGTTCAACTTGACAGTCATAATCAGACTCGATTTTCTAGTCGATCCTAAGACTACGAATAACGCTGTGAACTACTTCAGAAGAGTTTGTCTGGAAGACCCCTCTGTCTTTACTCTTCTTACGTTGAGAATAGTTCCAGGACTTGAGTAAATTATAAACACGCTTAAATTAATAGAAAAATTTTCATTCATTCATTAAATTCAGTGATACAAAATGTCTGAGAATTAACTAAATACTCATAAATAGTTACTACACCCTACTTTAAGGACATAATTCCAACATATTTTATCTTCCGCTTTTGTTCTGAAAAGTTTACATTTCGTACTATAACTTTCTGTAGGAAGCTCTGAATCACGCTCCCAAAAGTCTTCATGAAGCTGACTTTCGTGTCTTCACGATAATATAATATTTTTCATGTAATTCTAATTCATCAATCTATACATTTCTTGGATATTCAAATGCTTTATTGACCATAATTAATGAATGCGGATTTTGAACAAAAGCAATTGCCACATCTTTGATGTTTTTTTATGTTAAATAAATTTTGATTGAGTATTCCAAGTTTTACCTTCTCATATTCTAGTAGGTCAGAATTTTAAAATTCTATCATAGCAGAATCTTGAAATAATTTTTTGCATACTTTTACGAGTAAGGAAGTCAGTAATTAAATTATTAATACTTTGAATAAATTAAATATTGAGATTAAAATTGCTAAAAATCAACTGTTACCTGGAAAATTTTTATTTGGAAGTAATACTTTTACGTCTTTTTCCAAAATATGTTTAACAGATTTGCAATCATTTTTTAAAAGAAATTATTGATTTAATAAAGTAAATTTTATGATTTGATTAATTGCTTTATTAATGGAATAATAAATTTCAAATCCTGAAAATATAATCTTAGATTGAAACAATATGATTTTTCTTGCAGAAATAAGTAAACTATTTTGTTTCATTATCTTGGAAAACAATTCAAAGTGTTTTGAGTGTTGTTCAATAAATTTAGAGAAAATAAGAATATCACAAATGCAAACAATCGAGAAATTAGTGAATTGGCTGAAAATTTCATTGATTGTATTCTGAAATTTACTTGGAGCATTTTTAAGATGAAATGACATTACTTTCCATTTATAACGACCAAATGTAATTTTGTATTTATCAATTCCATTTATCTGGATTTGTCAAAATGTATTAGGAATGTCAGTATGCAATTTTTTTTACAGATTTTCTCTTTCAAGATTTTAATTTGTTTCTGAAGAGCATGATTTTGAAGTTATTCTTCAATTCTTCTTAATTTTATTTCATCTTGTAGAAAATATAATTGCTTTTTACAAGAATTAAATTCACAATTTTATAAATAGAATTTTGTTTTAAAGTTTTCAATTTCTCATTGTAAGATTTTTTTGAATTTGACAGATTATCTATGGGATAAGTAATTATCATATCATGCTTTGTTGTAAAAAGATACAGTAGAGAAATCTATGGTAAACCCAAAATAATTTTGTCTATCATATTCTTCACTAAGACAAATGATGTTTTAAAACATACATTGTCTTGAAAAATATGAACTTTAGAGATTTCATAATTGATACGCAAATATGAACTTTGGGGATTTCATAATCAATTATAAAAATAATCAGTCATTTGGATGGAGAGTCAGATTAAATAAAAAAATTATTCAAGTAAGCAACAATAGCGATAATAACTAACCCGTGGGCGGTTAAGAACAATAATTATGCATTAATTAGGAATACTAAATACCCTACCAGGTTTAACTCCGATACCAAAAGATGTGAAATTGTGCTTAATTTAAAGACATAGTATTAAGAAGCAAGAATTCAAAATGGAGCAATAATCAAGACCCGAAGTCCAAGATAGCAATTATCAAAATATCTTTATATTTTATCTTTTTTTTACAATTATTGTACTAGTTGTCAAATAATTAGGCAACTATTTATCATTTTTACTATTCTTAGTCAAAAGTTATAATGTAAAATTTTTTTATTTTTGTAGAAAAGAATAGTGCAGGTGAGTGATGGTTTCCATGGAACTTCACTCTCCTAGCCTATAAATAGGCTATCATATTTCATTTGTTTCTCAGAACTTGTTTTCCACTCTTAACAATTTTGAAAAAAATACTTGTTTTGAAAACAATGCATTATTTTTCTTCCTCTTTTGTAATATTTTCTTTTTTCTCCTCAATATTAATTAGTGAGTAGGAGCACTAATTAATCTTTACAAATTAGTTTTCTTCAATACTTGTAAGTTGTGATAATCTTACTCCAATAAAAAAATTTTACTTTTAATACCCTGTCTTTAAGTACTTAAATTAATACACAATTCCATCTCTTTTGAATACTTGTAAGTTTTATTTTCCTCCAATAAATATTTGAATTCTTGCTTCTATATACTATGTCTTTAAATTAATACACAATTTCATCTCTTTTGATATATATATATATATAACCTAAAAGAGAGACTTTGTAGTGAAGAGCGAGGGATTTCTACAGTACATAGAGTCTAATAACCTTATGATCATCTAATGTGGGGTCCACAAGTGATTATCAAAGAGTCAAATGAACTCATGTACAATACCTAGCATGTATCATAGAATAATTTATATAGAAGAAAAACCCTAAACATATTTTCATTTTTTACTCTTTAACCTCACAGAAGACGGCTACGCAACGCAGCACTACGCGAGCCGTCTTCCTTCTTGTCAGTTCTCATGTTGCTTTATGTGTTTCATGCCTTCACTCAAGTCTAATATCGTAGCGGTCACACACCAGTACCAGCAACCGCAAGAACTTCTTTTTTAGTCACATGCCACGTGAAATCCTCCTTCACTGGCATCTCTCTATCTCACACGTCTCCTGCCGTCGCGGTACCACTCAAGGACCAGCCACCACACTCTCCATCTATCTCTCCCCCCATCTGTCATCTCATACTCATCAGGTTAAACATCTACCCTCCTTTACCGTACCAACTCCTTCGAAGGTAGTGTGGTGTTGATTTAATTAATTTAGTGTTTTTTGGTCATATTGTTAGAAATATCTCTAGTATCGGGGTGTATGAAATATTGTCAACCTCAAACAATTTATATACCATTCAGGTTGTGTAAATCTAGAAGTCAAATAAATTAGTTCATGCATTCCACACCCTGATTATAGACTTGTAAATAAAATGTTTCAAATTTAGTAATCTAATATCTTACAGAACTGTTTACATTGTAAGTGAATAGTTAAGTTGATGATGTATGACACCTATGATATGATTATAGACATTGAATTGCAATGTTTTGAATTTAAGTAAATTAATTTTTATATAACTGAGTAATTTATGAAGTTAAGGTTCATGAATGATAATCGTTCTTCAGTTCGAATATTAAAGTAAGTCAAACGCCGAAATTACAAAGAGAAATAGGGTTATTTCATTGATAAT
Organism: Datisca glomerata; assembly: GCA_003255025.1. Classification (NCBI taxonomy): domain Eukaryota; kingdom Viridiplantae; phylum Streptophyta; class Magnoliopsida; order Cucurbitales; family Datiscaceae; genus Datisca; species Datisca glomerata. The sequence continues at coordinate 253,000 of QANY01002751.1, forward strand.
GAATTTTATAGGAAACATGAGGGGAACTTAATAGGCTAATTAATTTCACAGGTATTAGAACAAGAAAAAGGTCAATTGGATTCATTTATAGCAAGGGTAAGTTTGAAATAGTTTAAATATGAATGAATTAAATTGTCCAAAAAAATTTCTCAAAGCATGCAACTTTTATTATATTATAGATTATAGATGTACAAAAAACTAAGAAAAAATAAATAAATTTTACTAGGATATAAAAACTTTGAAATAATATAATAAAAAATCTAAACTTAATATAGATTATGAACAAGTAGAAAAATATTGTTGTAACGGACGCACCAATAAATAATAACGAAACAATATTAATTTTTAACGTGGTTCGGCCAATTTATTTACATGCGTGGATATTTCATCATATCATCATCATTGCATACTCAATATCAACTCCATGAATTATTTTGGATAGATAATTGATTCGGTACTATGCTGGTTAATTTGGTTGAGGATCGCAATTCATTGCATCCTTCTTTTGGAGTCTCTTGTAAGAGTTCTGTACACTGATTCAAGGGGTTGATATCTTCCAGCATCTTTTTGTTCTTCTCATCCGACGATTACTATTGAGATTGAGGGGATGGTAGTGAGTTCTGATCCAGATGTATTGGTTTAGACACGTTCTTTAGATGGTGTTGTCTCTTACGCGACTGCCTATGCTTCTATTTCTAAGGTTGAGTGTTCTATTAGTTGAGGTAAGCAGATTTGGATGCATTTTATTCAAATCTAGGTCTTTCCTAACTTGATTATTCCATGAGAATATTCCTACTAACTCTATGTTACGTGCTCGTGGTTCTCATTTTCCCTCATGTTGTTGCCTCTATTGTGCTTCAGAGTAGGACTCATGTCATCTTTTAACTGAATAGTAATATGTTGGATCTTTGGGAGGAGGCGATGAAGATATCTTTTAGCAAGCAACCGAAGGCTCTCTGGCAGACCTCTATAATTAATGATTTTTAGTAGTGCAGCCTCTCCGTAACCAATTATCTTTGTGGGTAAAATCCCTATTTTTTTAGAAAAATTTTCTTGGTTGGGTTTTTGTTTGTGAGGCAAACTCACTTCAGACTGGCACGATTCATAATTCTATAGATGATCTTTTAACTCTTCAACATCTCCATGTTTTGGGACGTCCTTCTAGGGCTCCACATATCTTGGAATTTACTTGGTGTTCTCCTTTATCAGGTGTGATTAAGGATAGCATGGACGGGGTGACTTTCGGTAACCCTGGCCTTACTGGTTTCGGGGACATTTTTTGTACCTCGAGAGGATTTGTTAATGGTTATTTTACTATCCATTTTGGCCTCTATTTTGTTTTTGAAGCTGAGTTGATTGTTGTTGTCGATGTGATTATATGTGCTTAAAATTTTGGATAGTGTCATCTGTGGTTGGAGAGTGATTCTATTTATCTGGTAACCTCTCTTGGGATAGAACCCTCTCGTACATCTTAAGAATGCCCTCTATCTCTAAGGATCGAGTCTCCGTAACAAACAAGATGCTCTTTTTGTGATAGAGTCGGCCCTCACCCTCTGTCGAAGCAGAGTCACCAAACATATTACTAATACATTATATTTATAGGCGCTCTGAACCCTAAACTTTCCTAATCAAAATAGGAATCTCATTTAAAACTCATAATCATCACAATATTTTTTCTTGAAATATCTCCATAAAATAACAAACTTAATCTCTAAGTAATCTGAGACATATTTCTAACAAATCTCCACATTGACTCAAATTTCCCATTCACCATCATCGTTGTAACTTCACCTTAAATCAAATCATTTTCAATCACGAACATAAAAGCTTCAACAAAACATAACTATGTGTGGCTCTCCAAATCTTCTCTTTCTCGAACCAAATCAATGTATCATCCAAGATCAAATCATAAGCTCTGCTACCACTTGTTGCGTCAAGAAAATAATAATAAAATGATATTTTTAATGTGGTTCGGCTGATTTTTGTTCGTCCACACCACACACATATATCATTATATCATCATCATCATTATATACTTAACATCAACTCAACCACTTAACCCAAGTCCTATAACACCTAAGTTTAAACTCAACACACAAAACCATGCCTTGAAAACCATCATTAGCTTAGACAAAAGTCACCACTCATGATTAGACTTGAGCAAACCACTAGCTTGAAAATCAAATTCACTCTAAGCAAAGTCCTCTTACTAGCCTCACAATATCATATAATATCATTAATTTCCTGTGTTTGAGCCCTCTCACTTCTTAAGGTTGTGATATAGACTCCCCACAAAACATGATTGCTCCCTTTAGGTAGAGCTACATCTCACCTTCTGTCGAAGCAGAGCCATCAAACTCACCACCAATGCTTTATATTTATAGATGGTCCAAACCCTAACTTTCATATTCAAAATTAGAATCTTATTCAAAACTCATTATCACCAAATACCTATTCATATATATTTCTATAAAATAATCAACTCAATCTAACAATCTCCAAGTAGTCTGAGGCATATTATCTAACAAAATTTTCGTTGAAATTAGTTACTACTAATTCTTTTATAAGAATATGAAAGTCTTAGTATATATAATACTTTTTTCCATCAGAAATTTGGAGGCCATGCCCTCCTAACCCCAAACGGAATGCTCTCATGTTCTAATGAATATGAGATGTTTATGTTTGATATATGTTATTGACTCAGATCTCAATTTGAGAGTCATGTCCTCCTCGTCCCTATTGGTAGACATGGGCCGATCATGTTTCATCTTACATATGAGTAGTTTATTGAATTTTAGACTTAAAAGAGAAAAAAAGAACTGATTTTTTGTTTTTGTTTTTCATGTTGTTCATGTATGAGTGTTGTTTTTATTTTCACCGATTGATATGACTAAAAGATTAACCTCTACAATTTACAAAAGTCATGGTCATTCTTTGTGGGCCAAATGAAAATCACATAAAAAAAACTTATAAATATAAATGTACATCTACCCTTAGATAAATTCTCCGTCTTAACATCACTTACTGATTCAATAGTACATCACTTACTGATCCAATAGCATGTACGCTCTGATATCGGTATGAGTCGATTTTCTTACTCAATTTCTAAGGTTGCACACTTAATCATTTGTTTTTCTCTCTGGGTAAAAATAATTAACCTTTTTTTAGCTTTGATTAATCTTTCTAAAGCATTAAGTTCTTATCCAAAAGCAAGCTCTTCATTGTTTTTTTTATTTAAAAAAAAAGAAAGAGGATAAATGTTAGAGAAATAGAAGATTGGCATTGTCAGTCTCCGTGTCCAAATATACAAAATTGAAAAAGAAAGAAAACTGTAGTTTCATTCTGAAAATACTCCGGAAAAGTCTCTAAAACTGTGTCCCCACTGGGTCTTTAGCTCTCATCGGTTTTCCTTTTCGATAACAATTGAAACTGACATAATGAGAGAGAGAGAGAGAGAGATTGTATTTGTGTGTGTATGGGGACAGGAAGACATTGCATCTATGTTAAAAAGAGAAAACAATCAGAAAATCACTCTTACTCCCCACTCTCACTCAATTTGGCCTTACACCCACCTAAAGAACCTCTCTAATTTGTGAGCTCCTTCATGCTTTCTCTCCTTCTGGGTTTCTGATTTGAACCACATTTCTCACTACCCGCTTCAAAAATGTCAAGCACTGAAGTTTCTTCCTTTGGTGTTAATCGGGGTGCCGTGTCATTTGTTCTTCCTCATTCTGTAGCTCCAAGTGTCGACATTTCAGTTTCCGACGACTCTGACGACCAGTCGTGGCACTCGCCGTTCGACTCTACAGCTGGCGAGTCCTATGAAGAGGGTCGGTTTTCCGGCGAGATTGAGGGCATGGCAAACGGTCGGAGGGACTACTCCGCGTCGGAATGCTCGTCGGAGGTGGATTTAGAAAGTGGGGATTTGGAAATGAAGGTACATTTGGGGAAAGTAAATAGAGATTGCAGAATTTGCCATTTGGGGTCAGAAGACGGCGTCGGAGGTGGCGGAGAAAGAGAAACTGAGGTTCCAATTGAGCTGGGTTGTCACTGTAAGGGTGATTTGGGTGCTGCCCACAAGCAATGTGCTGAGACTTGGTTCAAGATTAAGGGAAATACGTGAGTAGATGCTTCTTCAACCTTTGCAATTCTTTTAAAATTGGTTGTTTTTAAGCAAATTAGACTTGCTCTTGTCCTTTTTGATTGTGCATGTTAATCTATATAGAATAATTGATGAAAATTTAGAATTGTTGTGTTTGGTCTAGTATAAATTCGTGGTAAATCTCATGTAATTCAGTTGCAAATTTTTTTCTTTTTGGAGGCAATTGAACTGCCATCTCAAGAGGCAAATTAATATTACAACAAATTAAGATTACTGTCAACTTTAAAGATAAAGAAATCTCAAATTTACTATTTGCTAGTAACTAAACACAGTTTATGATAAGTTGGCACGGCATGAGAATCTTGAGTGATTTACACAGAGGGCTACAAATTTACGGAAACATGAGATACCAAACCAGTGAAATTACAACTTCTTGCTGCACTACGAATTGCATATGCACTCTATTTCATAATGTACTTGTAATATAATATGAACCTTGTTTAGGCAATATCTGATTATATTTTATTGCTATAAATGGCAGAATATGTGAGATATGTGAGGCAAATGCAGTAAATGTTGGTAGTGAGCAAACAAATGAGGCAAACAATGCAACTTCTTCAGAAGCAACAGCGCCAGTAACGGTGGTGGAGAGGCGAACTATTTGGCGTGGCCGCCGAATCATGAACTTTCTGCTTGCCTGTATGCTTCTTGCTTTTGTCATTTCATGGCTTTTCCACTTCAAATTATTATCATAACTTGTAAATCCATCCTTCAAACACCCCC